>JAJIBD010031057.1:0-207747 GCA_021461705.1 Cryptotis parvus | reverse complement strand
GAGATTTTGAATCAGCTCTCGGCATTTGTGAAGCCAAAGGAGGCCCACCTGAATATCTTTGCATTTTTTTTTTGGCTATTTTTTTATTATTTTTTTAACATTTTATTATTCCACCGTGAGATATACAATTACAATCGTTGTTCCCGCTTGGATGTTTCGGTCACACAGTGTTCCAGGCACCCTGCCTCCACCAGTGCCCCAACCACCACCCATATCCCCGATTTCTCTCCCCTCCCACATCCTGCCTAAATGGCAGGTTCTTTATCTCCTCTCTCTCTTCCTCTCTCTCCTCCTTCTCCCACACATTGTGGCTTGTACTACGTACACTTAGCTTCATCATTTGCATATTTTTGTCTGTATTTAATGCTCAGTTCTATGTTGGTATTAGACCTTTAGACTTTTATTCACACATGTTCCCTTCTCTATCTAACCTAACCTCTGACTCCCACCCGCTTGTGGTAATTTCCACTTTGTAAGACCACCTGGTAGATTTATGTCATGCAAATATATGCAGTCATTCTATGTCTCTCTCTTTCCCTTCCGACTAATTTCACTCAACATGATTCTTTCCATGTCCATCCATTTATAGGAAAATTTAATAACTTCATTTTTTTCCTGACAGCTGCATAGTATTCCATTGTGTAGATGTACCACAGTTTCTTTATCCAGTCATCAGTTCTCAGGCATACTGGGTTGTTTCCAGGTTCTGGCTATTGTGAATAGTGCATATGAAAATAAAAGTGCGGATTGTGTTTCTGCTGTGTGTTTTGGCTTTCCAGGGTATATTCCCAGGAGCGGTATGGCTGGGTCAAAGGGAGCTCAATTTCTAGTCTTTGGAGGAATGTCCATATTGTTTTCCAGAAAGGTTGTACAAGTCGACATTCCCACCAACAGTGTATGAGAGTCCCCTTTCCCCCACATCCACGCCAGCACTTGTTGCTTTTACCCTTTTGGATATGGGCCATTCTCTGTGGTGTGGTGATATCTCATTGTTGTTTTGATTTGCATCTCTCTGATGATTAGTGATGATGAGCATTTTTATCATATGCCTTTTGGCCATTCGGATTTCTTCCTTGTCAAAGTTTCTGCTCATCTCTTCTCCCCATTTTCTAATGGGGTTGGCTGTTTTTTCTTATATAGCTATACTAGTGCCTGATATATCCTGGATATTAACCCCTTATCAGATGGGTATTGGGTGAATATTCTTTCCCATTCTGTGGACTGTCTTTCTATCTTGGTCACTGTTTCTTTCGAGGGTGCAGAAGCTCTTCAGTTTCATGTAGTCCCATATATTTATATTTTCTTCTGGTTGCTTTGTTAATGGTGTTTCACCTTTGAAGATGTCTTTAGCTTCAATGTCGTAGAGGGATTTTCCTATATTTTCTTCAGCGTACTTTATGGAATCAGGTCTGATATTGAGATCTTTAATCCATTTTGATCTGATTTTGGTGCAAGGTGTTAGACACAGGTCCAAATTTATTTTTTACATGTAGCTGTCCAGTTTTCCCAGCACCACTTGTTGAAGAGGCTTTCCTTACTCCAGTTTGGACTCTTTGCACCCTTATCAAAGATTAACTGATCATGTCTTTGAGGGTGGGTGTCAGGATACTCAACTCTATTCCATGGGTCCACAGGTTTGTTTTTATTCCAGTACCACGCTGTTTTAATTACTGCTGCTTTGTAGTACAGTTTGAGGTTGGGAAAGGTGATGCCTCCCATCTTCTTCTTCCCAAGGATTGCTTTTAGCTATCCATGGGGCATTTTAAAAAGGATCATTTACCTGGCTTCATCTCTCGAGAACCCAGCCCACAATGGGCTAGGGCTAGGAGGTTTTGGCTGGCTTCTCTCTATAAAATAAGCTAGAGAAAGGAGAAAAGCCTTTTGCTATTTTGGCTTCTCTTTTCTGCCTCTCCTCTCTGCCTCTTCCCTATTAGGACTTAACACGTGATGGCTGCCATCTTGGTTGAGGATTCTAAACTGACATGTGGCCGGGGCCCACCTAGGAACTTAAGTCCAGGGTTTTTTTCCTGTTGTTGGATTGTATACCAGAGCTTGTGAGAATAAAATCTTTTAAAACTGTGCTGTATTCCTGAGTTTTCGATCCATTCCCTGTCAGCTTCAGACGTAGGGAGACTTGTTCCTATTGTTGGGGACCCCATTGGCTCCCAACACCATTTGTAGTAGTTGCAAATACCTGAAATTTTACTTCTATTTATTAATGAAAAAAATTGGGGGGTGACCAGACCTAGGAATCCTCAGATCTTACTCTTGACTCTGAGAACAGGCACCTCTCCCAGTGGGGCTGGGGACCATATGTGCTGTTGGGAATCAAACCTGGGTCAGTTACATGCACAAAATCTATTATCCATCTAGTTTCCCATTTATGTTTTTTTAATTTTCAATTACTGCTGACATCCTTGGGTTAATGTAGGTTATAAAATGCGCAAATGTAGAGCGTAAAAGGATAATACATATTCTGTGCTTTCTTTGCCCAATATTGAAGCAGAGTGATTTGCAATACTGTTAATAATAGTTTCAGCTCGGGGCTGGAGCTATAGCCCAGCGGGTAGGGCGTTTGCCTTGCACGAGCCGGCCTGTGCTGGCCTGGGTTCGATCCGGCATCCCATATGGTCCCCGAGCACTGCCAGGAGTAATTCCTGAGTGCAGAGCCAGGAGTAGCCTCTGAGCATTGCCGGTGTGACCCAAAAAGGCAAAAAAAAAAAAAAAATAAATAAATAATAGTTTCAGCTAATGTTGCATCTATATCACCAGTATTCCAAGAACCCTCCTGTGGGGAACACCACAGGGGTTCAGGACAGAGGTTTAGTGTCAGGACAGAGGTTCTCTTCTACCTCCGAGGACGCCGGGAGAACAGATGAAAACTCACGAGTCCGGTGCAGTTCCAAAAATGGCTTTTAATAGTACAAAAAGCTCTTCCACAGCACTCCAATATAATGAACAAACTTTAGCTCTGGTCCGAACTTAGCACCATACAAAAGAGCCTAAATCTCCCACCAAAGAGAGAGGATCTCACCCGAGCTGAGTCCTACCCAGAAGAAGGAGCAAAAGGCCAAAGAGCAAAAAGCCACAGGAGCCAAAAGCGAAAGGCTAAAAGGCCCAAAAAGGTAAAAAGTGAGTGTAAGCGGGCCTCAAGTCAGCCCCTTATATACACCCAAAGTAATCCAACCGGGAGGGCATGTCAACAAAGAACTCTAAACAGAGTGTAGGGTGCCACACCCTATTGCAGGTATAAACAAAGGTTATGCCAAGGTCTAATCCTTTCTACCAAGATTATCTCTTATGTAAAACACTGGAGAGAGGGGGCTGATATAAAGTAATACATCTTAACTTCATGAGCTTCATGTAATCTAGATGGTACCCACAAGGTCCTTCTTGTTATTATCCGCACCAGGGTGATTCTGAGTATCTTGTTCTCATGTACTGAAAGGGTCACACTCGCCTGCTTAGAGCAAACTAGTATGATCCTTCCTATGGTCTTCCTATAGTCTCCAGAGTAGCCAGGGTGGTAGTTTCCTGATAAATTCTAACTGTCCCACGCTGGGTGCAGTGGGTATAAAGAGGTGTGCCCAATCTAGAAAACATAGAAGTCTTAGTAGATGTATAAGTCAGAAGTTATTCAATCAAGGTGACTTCTGTAACTGCCACACCTCTAGCAGTGTTTACATAGAAGAGAGGTCTCATTAGAATGAACCTTGACTTAAGTAGATTAAGCTGGGAGTGGGCAAAACAACAAAACTCCCAGAATAGCTAAACCTGTCCTCCAACACCCTCCCATCTCTTTCTCCCCTCCATCCCCAGGTAAGCTCAGTTCCGTAGAACAACTTTCATCTTGAGGCAGGATTTTATAAGCTAATCAATCAAGAAACTATGTAAATTTATACGAAAAAGTTAAAATAATCCAAAGTGAAAAGGGTAATTTCTGAAAATATCTTCGATTACAACTTGCTATTTAAGGAAATAATGATATTTTCTATTAAACAGGATGTAAAAATTTTTCTAACGTACTCTTAGTCTTGCCTGTAACAACTCAAGAATAAGTGTGACATAAGCCTCCAGGTCTATTGGCTGGCAGATGTGAGATTTCATAACACAGAGGTGCTACACTATAACATTAATGGTGGATACATTCCCACTGTTTACACTCTTATATTCAGACCTTAGGCGAAGGTCAGTTCTAAAAAACCTATCAGTGTTTTCCTGTCTAATCCCAAGTGCATGTCAAAAGAAATTTTGTACTTTGGTTTTGTTTTGCTCAGTAATAAAGTCAACCAAAAGTTTGTTTCCAAGTGACTTATTTAAGTGATCTAAGCATTTGTGTTTATTTAAAAATGAAATATATTTTTATTATTTGTCCAAATAATACTCCACAAAAAACAAATGGTTAATAAGCGTTGAAATGCTAATTAATGCCACAAGGACATACCACTACACTGACACTAGAATGTCTAAAATTAAAATAACGTACAATTCCAAATGTTGGCAAGGATATAGAGAAAAGGACTCTGCAAACATAATAGTGGAATGTAAAGTGGTACATGTTTAAGAGTTTGATAGTTTCTTGAAAAGTTAGACTAACCATATTAACCAGAATTATGTTTCTAGAAATACACCTATCAAAAATGCGAACATTTGTATATTTCTGCATGAAATCATGTACACAAATGTGTCTATGGGCACTTTAAAACATGTCCCCAAATGGAAAAGTACAAATGATTATTAAACTACTAAATAAATTAACAAAATGGATGTGGCCCATAAGGAGTAATAGTACTCATCTATTATTATTACTATTACTATTATTATTATTATTGCTTTTGGGTCCACCAGCGATGCTCAGGGGTAAGTCCTAGCTTGCACCTTAGGACTACTCCTGGCCGTGCTTGGGGGTGGGGACCATATGGGGATGCCGGGATCGAACCCAGGTCGGTGTGTGCAGAGCGCCCTACCCACTGGACTATCACCCAGCCCTAAATTTTTAAAGTGCTATATGGACTGATACAACAGTGGGTAGAATGGGCTGAACGTTGTCAGCAATGGCTTCAGTCCTGCACATGGGGGGATTGTGGTCAATCCCACAATCCCACAATGGGGTATAGGCCCCCTGGAAAGGGTAAACCCCCATCACTCGATGTGGGACCTCACAGCACCAGGGTAAGTGCTGAGAAGGTATGGCCTATATATAAACATTGACATCCGAGTAAGCCCATATATAAACACTTGAAGACCTCAATACATATGAAAAAGTGAAAGAAGTCTGATGTTAATACTGACTGCATATGATAAAACAAACAAAAGACTGCAAAGCTTAAATTGATGTAGATAAAAAGTCAATCAACTGGGCCCAGAGAGGTAGCAGTTGTTAAGCCACTTATCTTGCAAGTGGCCAATTTAGTTCAATCCTGAACACTCTGGGAGAATCACCTAAGAAGTGATCACTGAGGGCTACAGGAGTAAGCCTGAGTATCTAGGTTATGGCTAAAACAACTAAACAAAAAAGGCAAAATAATGGTCTGCTAGGACAAAGCTTAGAGAAAGAAATAACTACACACAGCTGGAGTGAGTCTTTGAGCGTGATAGCGATGTTCTAAAACTAGATTCTGGTGTTACTGGTGGTCCTAAGATTTGATATCAAACTGTGAACCTTGAACATGCTAATCAGTTTAACTCTGAGCCATCTCCCTGGTATCCTTTATGTTCATGGTCTTTGTCACTCATGTCCAGCATGTAGACCACATCTCCCCTCCAGCCAGAGCACACTTTTCTACAAGGGCATCTGTGAAACGAACTAAAGGTGGAAGCTGGTTGAAGTGACAGGAAAAGGTTTCATCATATATTTCTTTATATTAGAAAGAAATGATAATTCTGTTGCCAAAATTTTGTTAACCTTATTTTTTTCATTTCTATGCTTAAGTGAAATTGGGTCAAGTGTCTAAGTGCTAACAAAGAAGAAGGAATGGTAGTCTGAGAGGCAACCAGGAGCGTCTGCTATGCCAACTCACTCATACTCAGATGGTGTTTTACAGCTATGCATATGTAGTAGACAATGTTCCTAATTACATAAGCAACAGAAAATGTCTCTGCCTAATTTAACCAGAAAATGAATTTATTCATTGATTTTTATAATCTAGAGTTGTCAGGATGTGTCTGAATGGAAGTATGTTAGGTGCTGGAAACAATGGCCAAAACGTTACTTGAGAGCCATAATAATGAAGACGCCTCTACTGCTGCTTCAGTCACCACATCACTTACTCCAACACTTGTGTTGTTGATGTTTCTCTGATAAAACCTTATCTTGCTTTTGCCATTACTGCCATTGTTGTGAAAAATATGTGTGCTACAGAGCTACTGTGATAGTGTAGCAAGTAGGTGCATTTGCCTTGCCCACTGCCGACCCAAATTCAACTCCTGGTATCCCATATAGTCCCCTGGAGAACCACTAGGAATTTTTCCTGGTGCAGAGCCAGGAGTAACGCCTGAACATCACTGTGTGGCCCCAAATTAAAAAACAAAACAAACAAACAAAAAGAAAGGGAGCACTACTATATTGTCAAAAGTGAGTCACTGCTTTCCCTGAACTGAGCTGGAATAGATCAGAAATCAACGTAATTGACCAGAGTGACAGCACAGTGGGTAGAGACATTTGTTTTGGCACACAGCCCACCCAAGTTCAATTCTCAGAATCCCATAAGGGGCATGCAGTATGGTCCTTCAAATCCACCAGAGGAATCCTTCGAGTGTAGAGCCAGGAGTAAGCTCCTGAGCACCACGCTGGTTACAACAAAAAACCACCTCCCCTCAAAAAATTCAAAGTTGCTGCAGATGGTCTTGATTGATAGGACATATGTATATATATATATTTTTTTTTTTTTTCTGTCTGTAAAAGTGGTCTGGGAAATTGAGTACTCAAACATTTTGATACTTCCTTCAAGAATGGAAGACTTAATTGAAAAACTCAAACCTGCATAATCAAACTCATAAAGAATTCCAAAACTTAGAGGTTAAGATAGTGGGTAGCTAGAGTGACGTCATACATAGCTACCATATGGTTACTGATTTGATCTCAATTTTCACAAATCTTCACAGTTATTTACACCTTATAGAAAAAAGCAACTGAGGCTTAGTTGCCTCCTTCCCATATCCAAAAAACAAGCTCTACAAGAAAAATACTAAGTAAACAGTAAGAAATATTCCAAGAATATTCACTACACATTTACTTATTTATTTATTATTTATTTTTTGCTTTTTAGGTCACACCCGGCAATGATCAGGGTTCCCTGGCTCTGCACTCAGGAATCATTTCTGGCGGTGCTCAGGGACCATATGGGATGACGGGATCGAACCCGGCCAGCATGCATGGGCCAAGTTAAGACAAACGCCCCTACCCACTGGACTATCTCTCTGGCTCCTACACATTTACTTTAAAGTGAGCTAATAGAAACCAATTCATTAGGTCTTAGTTAAGTAGTTATGGTAATTTAAATAACTGTACAAAATATAATACTTTAAAAAAAGGGATAGAATTTTTTTAAATATATTTTATTATACCACCAAGAGATAAAACAATTATAAAAATATTCATGTTTGGGTTTTGGCCATACAGTGTTCCAGCAACCATCCCCTTCACCAGTGCCCATTTCCCACCACCAATGTCCCCGATTCCCTCTCCCCTCCCAAGCCTTCCTCTATGGCAGGTTCTTTATTTCTCTCTCTCTCCTCCTCTCTCTCTCTCTCTCTCTCTCTCTCTCTCTCTCTCTTTCCTTCTCTTACATATTGGGAATTGTAATACATATACTTAGAGGTTATCATGTGTATCTTTTTGCCTGTATTTAATGCTAGGTAAAAAGGGATAGAATTTCTTTAATTAATTTGATCACTTGATCAAACTTGATCCCGTTATTCATCAATTGTTCAGGCGGGCGCCAGTAACATCTCCATTGACCCTATCAGTGCCAATGTAGCCCAATGGCATCTGGTTGATTCAGGAATATGAAGAGCCTCCAACTGTTCCTTTGGGGTCCTTTACAAAGGAAGTCTGACCATCTTGTAGGTGGGCGGCCATGTGATCTTTTGACATCCCATGGGATCCAGTCGGTAATGGCTCTAGTCCAGCAGTTGTCTCCAAATCGCATTACATGTCCAGCCCATCGGATTTTCGATGCCTTGGCAAAGAGACACAGCATCCCTGATTCAGGAGTAGCGAGGGAGGTCAGAACTCCGGATTCCTTCTCTCACTTGAGTGAGGTGTGATATTCCAAGCATAGCTCTTTCGATTCTCTCTGGGAGACCCTCATCCTGCTTTTGTAGGGCCCAGGTCTCTGAGGCGTAGGTTAATGCAGGGATGTTAATGTAGTGTTAATGTTCTCCCAGCATTAATTAATTTATTTTTGCTTTTTGGTTCACACCGTCAATGCTCAGGGTACTCTTGACTCTGCACTCAGGAATTACTCCTGGTGGTGCTCAGGGGACCATACTGGATGACGGGATTTAACCCAGGTTGGTCCCTTGCAAGGCAGATGCCCCCACCTTCGGCCTGGGCCTGTGGGATATAATTTTATGTACTCAGAGGAAAAAGATGTTTAGAGTTGTTATTGAGTGGAGAGAAAGAAATTCCAAAATTATTCATATACATGTTTTATATGGTGATATAACTTTAATACAGTCTAAGTACATAATATATGTATTATATCAAATTCTTAAAGGTAATTTCTTAAATTTTTTGTTACTGGTTTTGGCATATAGAACATGCATCGGACAGCTTGCCAGGCTCTGCCATGCGGGCGCTATACTCTCATTACCTTGTTGAGGCTCCTCTCAGAGGGGTGGGTAGAATATTCACGGTAATTTGGAGGTAAATTGCGCGTGCCAGCAGTGGCCACGCCGCAATGGGGAGAGACTGGTATCTGCTTTGCCGAGTGCATCTGTGTCTGTGGCCCAAGCATTCCTGGGCTTGAAATACTCTCATCTGAAGGGCGGGTCTCTGAGGGTGGGTCCTTTTAGGCTGGGTTTCTAACAAGCCAGGCTGGAGACTGGCTTAATCTCTCGGGTGGAGATCTTACGAACTGAGGAGTGTGGATGGTGAAGATTGTTGCCAGCAAGGTGTGGGGGTTTCTCTGGATTCTTCTGAGGCTCTATCAGGATGGTGGACTCGGGGTCGGAAGTTGCTCTTGTGGTCTGTGGAATGCAGGAGGTTCAACGGGGAAAGTTGGTATCTGCTCTGACGGGTGTATTTGTTCCTGCATTCCACTCCAGAGCCTCTACACCATCTGTTTGAATATCTGGAACAAATGCTGCACCTAGGAAGTGCCTGTGGAGATTTCCGTGCCGTAACCTTCAGCCACACCTGTATTCAAGTTCCGGAGTTCTGACCTCTGTCGCTATTCCAGAATCAGGGATGCTATCTCATTTGCCAAGGCATAGAAAAATCAGATGAGCTGGACATGTAATGTGATTTGGAGATGACCTCTGGCATGCGGGTGCTATACCAGACTGGTATCCCACGGGATGTCAAAAGATCATGTGGCCACCCACCTACAAGATGGTCAGACTTCCTTGTCAAGACCCTGAAGGAACAGTTTGAGGCTCTTCATATTCCTGAATCAACCAGATGCCATTGGGCTACATTGGCATGTGATAGGGTCCAATGGAAATGTTACTAGTGCCCGCTCAAGCAAATCGATGAATAACGGGATTCAAGTGATCAGGTGATCAATTTCTTAAATGGATATGTGACTAATAAAGTTTTGAACATATATTATTAAAATTATTTCATTTTTGAAGTAATCTAAATAGCAAAACATCCCAAATCTGAATTTTTAATTGAGTAAATGAATTAATTTCTAAATCAGTCATAAAGGTAATAGTTGTTGAGAGGATGGAAAGACAGGAAATTTAGTATTTGCACCCAGGTTACCTAAGGGCAATTTTGTCTCCATGACTGAGATAATGAAATGAAAATTAAGAGTTACCCAAAGTGTGGCTAGTGTAAGAGGAAAAATGCAGGGAGTCCATCTTTCCTTGAGATTGTGTCAGCATTAATGCAGAACAGAGGGATCACCTGAAGGTGATGGAGGACATGGAAAAATGTCCAGCTAGCAGAAGAGTCTGGAAAAAGTGCTTGGTCACAGGCTAAGAGAATTTTCAGGCTGATATATGGTCAGATAAAGAAGTCCTAATCAGTGCAATGAATCAAGGAGAGTGGATCCTAACTGGGAACTGGGACTAGCAAAGAATAAGAGGAGAAAAGAGTTATGCCTGGGCAGCAGTGGGCTTTATTCTCAGACACAGCAGCTCAGACAGAAACCGTAAGTTACATCGTGGACTACTTCTCTTTTTGTTATTTGTTTATTTTGTGCTTTGGGACAAACTCAGTGATGCTCAGGGCTTACTCCTGGCTCTGTGCTCAGGGATCACTCCTGGTAGGCTTGCGAGCCCCTAAGTGATGCCATGTTGGGCTCTGAGCTGCTAGCCTTAGGGTCCAGCATTTTCCCACCACAAGACTCTAAGGGCAGGACCTAGAAATGGGCCCTGCCCATAAGGTTACACCCAAAACATCTGTGCTAATCTGAGCTAAAGTGAGGCAGAATGTGCCTGGTCTTCTGACCTCTGACCACAGGGATATGTAAATCAATGATTGTTACCTTGCAAATGCTAAATCTGTGATTGTCATTTGTTCCTCTGTTACAATGGCCCAGGAGCTTGGAAATGCCCTGTATTGTGTGCTTGTACCCCCTCCCGCCCAAATATTGTATAAAAGGCTTAAACTGTGTCCAGTAAAGCGAGGTGCTGCTATCCAGAGCTCCCCTCTGCATGGCTGTGTTCATTCTTTCTTTCTTTCCTTTCTCAGCAGTAGCAGTGGCAAGGCAAGTTTCTCCCAAGTCCGTCCCTCTCCTTTTTCCCGCAGGGATGAAGTCCGGCAAGATCTAGGTCTTCCTCATTTGTGCCAGGGGGCTGCTGGCCAGGGCCCCGACAATGCCAGAAATTGAGCTTGCATTTAATTGCAAAGGTAAGCACCCTACCTGCCCTATGATTACTCCAGCTCATGCTTTTCTTTTTAATATTTTTAAACCACCTTTTTGCTTTTACTGCTGAAAATGATTTCTAGTTCTAGAAATCCTACATTCTGATAGCAAAGAGGGTATAATTAAATGTACAAAGACAGAAAGAAAAGAAATTTAAAAATGAGTTTGAACTGGTGATTTTTAGGCATTATAAAACTATGAGTTAATCTCGGAGAGGAGCAATTCTAATCAAGCTTTTAGTTACTGTGAGACCCTGAGAGAAAGGATCTCGGTCTTGACAAGGGCATCCCGAGCCATGCTTGACCCAACTACTTAACATAGTCGATTTCAGTTTGGGAAGCTGTGGTGGTAGGAATACATTATGCTTTAATTATGCTTTAATTGTGAAATTTTAAGATGTTCTGCATTTTCCCCTAGAAAAACAAAAGAAAAAATTTTAAAAGGCACGATGAAACAGAGTCCAGTTTGTTCTAGAAATCCTGTGTGTCTGACTTCAGCAAGTCAAAAAAATTGCATTACTCAGAACATCTGACTCAGACTAAACACGGGAGGATGAGATGGAGGCCTGTGACCCTGGCTGGGAGCTCTGCCATGACCCTCAAAAGGTGTCTTCTTTCCCTCTGAAACATGCTGTTGCCAGCTTGCTCTCCACTTTTCCTTCACATATGTGCTATCTGTGAATGCAAGTGTGTCACAAATGGCAAGCAAGGAGCTATCCATGCAAAATCTGTGGACTGGAAATGTCCTTGGAGTCAGCCAAGAAGGCTCTAGGAGTCGATTAGGAAGGTTATGGAATGGCCCTTCAACGTTCATGGGGATTTTGAACTAAGTCTCTGCTCAGTTCCTGTGCTGGTCATATGACTTTGGGGTGGTTTGCACGAGAACCTGGCACATACTGCATGTGCTGGGAGTTTTTCTTGCCTTTTAAATTATGCTTTGCTTTTCAGTATCAAAGCGACTAGACACTAGGCTTAGTTTCTCTCTAATTTCTTCACAGGAACACTTTCCAGATGTACTATTTGTAGTTTGTCCAAAATTATATCTGTCGCAGACCACAGATATAATGCTCATCAATCCCCAGACGGAGGGCAGCAAAACACTCTGAAGAGCAACTGCTAGAGCCAGTCTGCCTGGAAACCATCCCTGCCCTACCACTTTTCAATTCTTTTATGCCTCGGTTCTGTAAAATGGTATGCTGGGAGAATTAAATGAGATACCTTTTTCTATGTAAAGATACAAAGACTTCTAGGTAAGAAATGCCCCGTACCTGGTAAACAGTGTTCAAGAATACTGTCGTTTTCTGGTATCAGACCTCACAGGACAGAAGTCAATGGATGGATGAGCCTCAAGCATCATGGTGAGAGGCTCAGTTTTAAAAGTGTGGAGATGTGATTGCCGTCATATATCACAAGTGTATTCATCTCAGCTCCAAGATAATTTAGTGGTCCAAGAAGGCAATTATACAAACTAACCTCAAGGCCTGCCAGAAGGGGTTGACTGGTCAGGCGTCCACATGCATAATGTACAGAAAGGTCTAGAATGGGCAAGGGGGCTACCCTGGCATTCATATTCATTTGTAAGAGAAATCCAGTCAAGTTTTAATTTAAAGGTTACCTGGTGAACGTCGAAGTTGAATTAATAACCTCAGATTGTGTTAATTTAATGCAGCCGTGTCAAATAGACTATAATATACTTACATTTAAAAAAGGGGGCTGAACCTTCCAAACCTGTGGTCAGGTAATATGTGATATTACAATCACTTCACTTGATCACTTGAATCCCATTATTCATCGATTTGCTCAAGCGGGCGCCAGTAACATTTCCATTGGACCCTATCACGTGCCAATGTAGCCCAATGGCATCTGGTTGATTCAGGAATATGAAGAGCCTCAAACCGTTCCTTCAGGGTCTTAACAAGAAAGTCTGACCATCTTGTAGGTGGGCGGCCACGTGATCTTTTGACATCCCGTGGGATCCAGTCGGTAACGGCTCTAGTCCAGCGGTTGTCTCCAAATCGCATTACATGTCCAGCCCATCTGATTTTCGATGCCTTGGCAAACGAGACAGCGTCCCTGATTCTGGAATAGCGATGGAGGTCAGAACTCCGGATTCCTTCACTCACTTGAGTGAGACATGATATTCCAAGCATAGCTCTTTCGATGCCTCTCTGGGAGACCCGAATAGCGTTCTCATCCTGCTTTCGTAGGGCCCAGGTCTCTGAGGCGTATGTTAATGCAGGGAGAACGGTGGAGTCGAAGAGATGTGCCCGGAGCCGGAGGTTCTTTGTCTTTTTAGCTATTTCTTCAATGCCTTTGAAGGCATTCCATGCCGCTCTCTTCCTCCTGCGCAGCTCAGGTTTTAGGTCGTTCATCATGTTGACTTCTCGACCTAGGTACACATAACTGCTGCATTCAGAGATGTTTGTTCCATTGAGAGTGAATGGGGCCTCTGGAACTAGTTCATTTGATATTACAATATATGATAATATTCATGTGAATAAAAAAGAAACATTTTGGGGTCAGAGGCACACACTATAGCAGGTGGGGTTGCTGCTTTTGCATGCAGCCAACCTAGCTTCTATCCCCAGCTTCCCATAGGGTCCCCTGAGCACACCAGGAATCATTCCTGAGTGCAGAGCCAGGAGTAAGTTCTGAGCATCATTCGGTGTGGCCAAAAAAAACAAGCAAATGAAATACCCAAGTACACAAGAAGACAAACATTCCAACTTTGTTCTTTAACTGCAAAGGTGGGTTCCCTGCTGATCCACAGTTGAACCAATAGAGTGCAGTTTTCCAACAGGGGCTTTATTTGCAACACCTCACCAGGTTGGAAGGCTGAAGAGGACTGAGGCTCAAAGTAAACATTTTATCAGAATGCTCCAAGAGGCAGTTTTAAAGAGAAAGAAAATAGGAAGTTTTAAAAAATGGTGCAGACCAGTGGGTGCCAGAATATGCATGGTAAATTGCTTCATGAGATGGCGAAGGACAAAATGAGGGAAGATGTTGTGAAGAGTTGACTGAGGAAAAGTTCTTTTTTTTTTTTGGGTCACACCTGGCAATGCTCAGGGGTTACTCCTGGCTCTGCACTCAGGAATTACTACTGGTGGTACTCAGGGGACTATATGGGATGCTAGGGATTGAACTTGGCTAGGCCGCATGCAAAGCAAATGCCCTACCCGCTGGACTATTGCTCTGACCCCAAAAGTTCTTAACTTTAGGCTTTCAGGCAATGATAGTTATCCTCATCTATTACCAATCTTCAGTCCAGTTTTATTCCAGTTCCTCCTTTCTTATTTCCTTATAGCATATCTCATCATGATCATTTAACTTCTTTGGGATTATGGAAAATATAAAGGGGACAGGGTCAAAAGCTTTCGATATGCTAATATAACACTTTGGTTGTATATTTGAGTGGACCCTTTCTGAATCTGAGTTGTTTTCAATACTTCCACTCCAGATGAGGTTCAAAGTGAACTAGGTAAAGTGGAATTTCCGCCACTGAATGAGGAGCTGAAGGCTTCGATTCATGATCACTGTATCACTGTATCACTGTCTTCCTGTTCATCATGGATTTGCTTGAGTGGGCACCAGTAACATCTCCATATGACCTGTCTCATGCAAGTAGAGCCCAAAGGCACCTGCTTGTTCCAGGAACATAAAGAGCCTCAAACCATTCCGTCAGGTCACGGGAATGAGGTCTATAATTGTTACTGGTATCTGGCATATCAAATACGACACGGGTAGCTTACCAGGCTCTGCCGTGTGGGTAGCATACTCTTGCAGTCATCTCAAAATCCAGCATTTATTGATGAACCGCGTGGCTGCAAGCGGCCATGTGAGCCAGGCTGTGATAGGCTGGTTTGCTGGGTGGAGTTCTGATGAGGGGGAAGTCCGGATGTGGAAAATGGAGGTCCCGGGGGTGTCTGGCTTGTTGTGAGGCTTTGCTGGAGTGGCGGGCCAGTGCTAGAACCTGCCATCCCTCCCGGGCGTCTCATGAGCAGCTGGGCACAGTGAGAGCCAGTAGCATCTCTGCCCCATGTCTGTCTTTTGGATCAGCATACCTGGGTTGGATTAAAAAAGACTGCAGCAGGGTGGATCTTGATGAGCCGGGCTGTGATAGGCTGGTCTGCTGAGTGGAGTTCTGATGAGGGGGAAGTCCGGATGTGGAAAATGGAGGTCCTCATGGAGTGGGGGTCGTCTGGCTTGTGGTGAGGCTCTGCTGGGGTGGCGGGCCAGTGCTAGAATCTGCCATCCCTCCCGTGTCTCATGCGCGGCTGGGCACAGTCTGATTCGTGATAGGATAAAGAAATTCATCTTTATATGAAACTTATGAAAGAACAGGCCTTTCCAGAGCTGAAGACTATTTCATGAGTCACCTGGTATCTACATGTGTTATAGATGGGGTAAGCTGAGGGAACAACAGAGATCCAGTAAGCTGAAATCTGAATATAGTTCTATTAACAGAAGGGCTTTATTTTTATTTATTATTTATGTATTTATTTTTATAGTCAGGTTGGCAGTTTAGACAAGTGAGCCCTCCACTTGGGAGAGTATGCAAGGATGATACTGACTGGGGAGGTTGCCTAGAGAAGTGGGCTCTTGTGATGCAAAATTGGCTAATAAGACGAAGTTAAGATGAACTAATTAAACTGTCTTCATCCGCAGTGAAGGGCTGACCTCCAAATAATAACTAGCATGTGCTGTGTGACTGTAGAAACTCACAGTTTGAAGCTGGCTGAGATGCCTAAGCTTACACAACCAAGAAGTCTGCCATACAGCTGGAGTTCATGCAGAAGAAGAGTTAAAGGCGCTCTGTTTCTTCACACTCTTTCTCTTTTAGACTGGTTCTTGTTTTCTTTTTAGTTCCCCTCTTCCCTTCCTTTCTTTTCCCTTCTGTCACTTTTCTCTCTTCCTTTCTCATCTTTCCTCACTCTTTTTTGTGTATCACGCATATCAGGAGTGTTGATGGGTCAACCTTTCCAGGACGTGGCCTATTTCTTTACAGCCCTGTTCTCTATCTATCCTTCCCAATAATTCTGTGAGCTAAGTTAATAGTCTTCTCATGAATTTCTTCTTTAATTGTTAATTAATTTACTTATGGCATTTAATTAGAATTGATTTATGCTGTCTGCAGCCAAGAATTTTGAGTGATACATTCTCATTTTAAAAATAAAATCTGTGTGTCTATGACTCACAAACACAATGGCAATAAGGAATACATGTGAAGATCATGGCAAAGGGAGAGTTATGTTGTGAATCATGGAATAAAACCAGAGAAAATTTTAACACAAAAAACTCATGTGTTGTATTTTTATGCTTTTTGTTATAGGTGGTTAGCTAATTTAGAGCCAGATTTTGTAGTAGCCAAGGCAGTGATTGGAACACAATTCTATCATTCTGTGCATATCAGCAGGTAGCCATAGCTGATATTGACACTAAACAACAATTTCTTCTATGAATCCTTCTAAAAAAGGCATGTGAGAATCCGAACACCCTATAACCTGGCTACATGGTGAATATAATACAAGTTTATTGACAACTTTATAGATCACAATTAAAACTAAATCAAAGGCCTTTTATTAAGGCATAATTCAGATAAATAACTTTAGTAGAATCTAGGCAATACATGTCAATTATTAGTATTGGGTCTGGTTTAATTTAGGAATAAATTATAAACTTTCAGGTTTTCCTTATTTGCTCAGGTATAGTTTTCAACTGATATTTTGAAGGGTACTGAGCTGCATTAGATTTGATTACATATTCTGACTCGCACCCAGGCTATGGCCACTCAATGCCTGTTTGGTTAGTTATAAATTCACATTTCAACAGCTGATTGAACTGGGGTTAAGGCTGACATATGTTTGTGTGTTGGAGAAGGTGTTAGAATCTAAAGAGGTGATGTACTTGATAAAGTGAGCCTCAGTTATTATCAGAGATAGATTCAAGAAATAGGTCTGAAACAGGTACTTCAAATCTTTTCTAAAAAAAATTATGTAGGTCACAAAAGCCAAAAAGAAGCAACTCAAATGTCCACTTGAATAGGATGAATAAAATATAATATACATAAAAATATGCACAATGAAATATTATTCAGCCTTAGGAAAGAAGGAGATGAGAACACATTACAATGTAGATGAACATTAAATACATTATGTTAAGTGAAATATATTAGTCACTCAAGGACAAATATTACCTCTTGCATAAGAGGTGCTAGAGTAATTATATTCATAGAGGCAGGAAGTAGAAGGATGGTTGTGAATTGTTGGGCAGGGTAAAAGGAGGTTTATTGCTTAATAGATATAGAGTTTCAATTTGGAAGGACACATATGCTTTCGAGATGGATGGTGACTGGTGGTTGTATAATAGAGCAAAAGTATTAAACCGAATTGCATACTTCAAATGGTTAAGTTTCATTTTATCTGTATTTTACTATATTGAAGAAAAAGTAGAAAAAAAACCTGAATTAGGAGTGTTATAAATATTAATGCCTCACAAATTTGACACCTTAGGCCTATCCACAATAATTTTAACTTGGAAGTCAGAAGTAGGCATTGCCCAACATTCACCTTGGTCATTAAAAAATTCTTCATAAATGTCCCTGGTTTAGAGCATCTAGTATTGAGCAATAAAGTTCCGTGGTGAGCTCTCCATGATAAACTAATTCCAAAACATACATTTGGGTAAATGAATTTATTAGCTTGCTATTTCTGGTTGTTTATGGTAGCCAATTAAGAACATTATTTCACCGATTTCTATAACAGCATAGTATAAGCCATGTTCATGTGATAGACGAACAAATCAAGGCTCAGAACACAAGTTGTTTTCCAAGTCACATAGCTTCAGAAGCTAAGTTTCAAAACGGAAGTTTTGAAACAAATTTCTCCAATACACATTAAATCCACATAGGTTATAGGAAGATATCAGACCTCATGTCACTATCTTTAATAAATCCTTAAGCAAAGGAAATAATAAACATTGGGGCCAAAGAGATAATACAGTGAATACGGTGTTGCCTCATATGCAGTTTTTATTCCCAGGTTTTATCCCCAGCATCCTATATGATTTCCTGAGCACCACTAGCTCTAATTCACCACTAATTCCTGAATGTAAGGCCAGGTCTGCCTCCCTTCTTTGCCTGCCTGCCTGCCTGCCTGCCTGCCGCTGACCAAGTACAAAACAATTAGCAAGGTCTTATTTTTAGCTAAAGGTATTTGAATCCTTTTCTACTTCTGTCAAGATCTATGTGGACAGACAGGAAATGCATAGATTCCCTTCATCATTTCACTTCACTTTATCACATTAGTAAATATTATTGAAAATCAGGTTTAACGTTCTCATTTCTGCTCTCAAGTCTTTGAGCAGAGTCTCCAAGGTGAACCCCTTTTTATGAAAGCAGCCTCTCTCCCACAACTCTTGGACACAGTTTTTACCAATCAGGCCAGTTCCACACTCTCCTACCACCCTCTAGTCCTTGTTAATTATTCCTAATTATATATATCTCAATAATTCCAGTCTCTCTGGGGTATACATTTGGAAAACACATTGTGTTTTTTCTTCTCTTGGGAGACTCAAATTAGCATTTTCTGAAGGCATTTTACGGATTATGTATTACTGTGAACCGTATTATAGATTCACCACCAGGATCTCACCATTCTACAAGGAAGCGATCATCAATGTCAAAAGAGGGGTTTGGCAGGGTGATACCATTTCACCAAAACTCTTCAGCACCACCCTTGAGAACATCATGTGACAATTAGAATGGGAAGGAATGGGGGTGAAGATAGATGGGTGGCAACTACACCACCTCTGCTTCACTATGACATCGTTCTAATAATACCAAACATTAGCCAAGTGGCACAAATATTGGCTGACTTCGACCGAGAATGTGGAAAGATAGGTCTACAGCTGAATCTCAGCAAAACTATGTTCATGAAAAATGAACTAGTACCAGAGGCCCCATTCACTCTCAATGGAACAAACATCTCTGAATGCAGCAGTTATGTGTACCTAGGTCTAGAATTCAACATGATGAATGACCTAAAACCTGAGCTGCGCAGGAGGAAGAGAGCAGCATGGAATGCCTTCAAAAGCATCGAAGAAATAGCTAAAAAGACAAAGAACTTCCCGGCTCTGGGCACATCTCTTCAACTCCACCATCTTCCTGCATTAACATACGCCTCAGAGACCTGGGCCCTACAAAAGCAGGATGAGAATGCTATTCGGGTCTCCCAAAGAGGAATCGAAAGAGCTATGCTTGGAATATCACGCCTCCCTCAAATGAAAGAAGGAATCCGGAGCTCCGACCCTCTGTCACTTTTCCAGAGTCAGGGACGCTGTCTCATTTGCCAAGGCATTGAAAATCAGATGGGCTGGACATGTAATGCGATTTGGAGACAACCGCTGGACTAGGGCTGTTACTGACTGGATCCCACGGGATGTCAAAAGATCACGTGGCTGCCCACCTACTAGATGGTCAGACTTCTTTGTCAAGACGGCTGAACGAACAGTTTGAGGCTCTTTGTATTCCTGAAGCAACCAGATGCCATTGGGCTACACTGGCACGTGATAGGGTCAAATGGAAATGTTCTGGCTCCTGCTCTAGAAAATCAATGAATAACGGGATATCAAGTGATCAAGTGATATTCGGAGCTTAAAGCACTCAGGAAGACCCCCTCATTTTTCTTCTCTGGGGATTTCCTCGACTGTCTTTTTTTAATAGCTTCATTAGGAGAATGTGCAGCCAAATTGGGGTTGGATGAAGGGGTATCTTCTCTTTTCACTCTATTCTCTTAGAGTTTGGTAGCATAAAAGAGGGTTTGCTAAGTATACTAAAAAGCTCGGTTCATGCCATTTCACTTGTGTGTTTTAAATGTGTGATCACTGTATCACTGTCTTCCCGTAGATCATTGATTAGCTCGAGCGGGCACCAGTAACATCTTTCATACATCCTGTCACATGCGAGATAGCCCAAGGGCATCTGCAGCTCCAGGAACATAAAGAGCCTCAAACCATTCCATCAGGTCATGGGAATGAGGTCTATACTTGTTACTGGTATTTGGCATATCAAATACAACATGGGTAGCTTGCCAGGCTCTGCCATGCGGGTGGAATACTCTTGTAGGCACCTCAAAACTCGAGCATTTTATTTAAATGTCTGATGCCATCTTTAAAATAAAATGCAGTTATCATATATTTTTAAAGGACTCCTAAAACCTCTGATATTTTTTACTTCTACGTTGGTGCAATATTTATTAATAGAAACTTTATCATTTCAGCCCTGTTGATTCTCAATTTCTGCCACAATACTATACATCTGTGTGCTCTTATGAGGTCTTGTGCTGGGTCAGATTGGGGGAAATATACATATGAGGTCCTGTGCTGGATTTGTGGGGGATATACGTATGAGTTCCTGTGCTGGATTAGCATGGGGGTAATATACACATGGGGTCCTATGATGAATCAGATTGGGGGTTAATATACATATGCGGTCCTGTGCTGGATCATATTGGTGGGTAATGTACATATGAGGTTCTGTGCTGGATCAGATGTGGGTAATATATACATGGGGTCCTGTGATGAATCAGATTGGGGGGTAATATACACATGGGGTCCTGTGCTGGATCATATTGGTGGGTAATGTACATATGAGGTCCTGTGATGAATCAGATTGGGGGTAATATACACGTGGGATCCTGTGATGAATCAGATTGGAGGTAACATACACATGAGGTTCTGTGCTGGATCAGATGTCGGTAATATACACATGGGGTCCTGTGATGAATCAGATTGGGGGGTAATACACATATGCGGTCCTGTGCTGGATCATATTGGTGGGTAATGTACATATGAGGTCCTGTGATGAATCAGATTGGGGGTAATATACACGTGGGATCCTGTGATGAATCAGATTGGGGGTAACATACACACGGGTTCTGTGATGGATCAGATGTGGGGTTAATATGTGTTTTGAAAATCTTTAAAATGTAGTCCCATGTACTGGGAGAAGAGTAATGACAAAATCAGTAACCCAGAGTTCACCAGGGTTCACTCTGTGATTCAACCATTTGTATAATTGGGAAAGTTAGTTTCTTCCTTTGTTTCTCAATGGTATCACCTTTGAAAAGGAACATGTTTTACTAGTTAATCATTTCTCAGCTAGAGGCCAGATAGCTCCCAGTATATTCCAAGGGAACCACAGGCGAAAGTCACATAAATGGGGTGGGGTGAGGTGCCACAACACAAGGTTAAGGAGTCAACAAGTATAACAGAGGGCCACAAGGAGAAAACAAGGCCAAAAGAAGCAACAGTTGGGGAAAGGTTGAAAAACACTGTTTGGTGACATTGTATTGCTCTTCAATATGTTTCATAAGTTACATGCTTTTTTCCTATGGAGATTTGATGCATTTCATCGATATACACAATGAAAAAAAGCTAAAGTACCATAGATCTTTATTTAGCCTTATTCTGCAACAAATGATGCCTAGAATCATCTACTTCAACTCTGCCAATCTTTTTCTTGACCACAAACGGAAGATGTTTTTTTGCTCTATCTATATTTGTGGCTTCTTTCCTACCCTCTGCTTCCTAGATTCCCTTGCTATCTATAAGCCCTTTTTTGTGGGGGATGTGTCACATCCAGCAATGCTCAGCGGTTGCTCCTGGCTCTGCACTCAGGAATTACTCCTGACAGTTTTGGGGGACCATATGGGATGCCGGGATAAAACCTGGATCAGTTGTGTGCAAGGCAAACACCCTACCCCCTGTACTATCACTCCAGCCAATCATGACCATTTTTCTTGGAAGACATTTTCTTTGATTTTGCCAGGTAGCAATCTGCTCGAGCAAATCGATGAACAATGGGAAGACAAATGATACAAGTGAATTGAAGTTAATTTTACCCTACTCGATAAGAAAAAAATCTTACCCATATTTCTCGGAAAAAATCATTAACATTTAGGAAGGAGTAGGTAAAGGTAAAAAGGTAAATTCTCATGAACATCGAAGGATAATTTGACATTAATCACACAAATACGGAAATAGTCACTTTTGAAAAGAGGTTCAACCAGTAATTGCACCATTTACCTGGCTCGGGGGTTGCCATTTGGACAGCAGAGTGAGTTTCCTTTCTTCTTTCTTGCCTCCTATCTGAATAAGGAAACACCAGAGACCTTCCCACCGCCTCAGCCAACCCAGTACTCCCTGTTCAGGTGCTTCTGCCAACTAATTAACACCTCCTTTGCAAGCTGTAAATTGGAAGGCAGATGCTTATGAATGCAAAACCCAGTGGGGAGTCTCAGGCTCTTTCTATACATATATTTCATGAAAGGCAAGAAGCAATATCAAGGAGGCTGATGGGAAATTCATGTTGCCAAAATGGCCATCCCCACCCCCACCCCACACCAGAATTTTAAATAAATTTATGAATTTTAACACAAAATAAGTTGCTCATATCTTTGAGGGAAAGACCGTTTTCATAGTTTTGCAAATGTAATTCGGTAGATCTCATAAAATTCCAGAAAGATAACTACATGTCTTTGAGCAGTAAATGGATGGGGATCAGAGAGGTAGTCACATTTGACCACATAACCTGGGTCCACTAAACATTATTCTTTCAAATTCTCAAAGCACCCTAGGGTTCTGATTATTAAACTCCTGCATCTAGACTAATTATACAAAAATATGTCCTTTACTTTTCAGAACGTGTTTTGTCTAAAAACAAAATAGGTTATGTCATGGGTTTTAAATAGTTTTATGGTTTTTGTGATCTCATTGGATATTCTCTAAACAATTTAGTAGGAGTCCAGAGGTCCCAAGATTCTCTCTGCTTTCCTTTCTCTCCTCATCCCCGTCCACGATATACATACCAGCTAAGAATGAACTATTTGTAATTCCTTACACAGGTGATCTCCTCTCAAAGTTTTTCATTCTAAACCTATTCCTATCCCACTCTTAACCCAGAGGCCACAGTTCCCACTTTCTCCAAAGATCCAGGCAGTAATGATAATGTTTGTTGACCTGAAATTCAATTCAGTAGTCCTTTGAGTGACTTTTCTGTGTCAAAAAAGCTTGTTCTATTCAAGAAAGATAATCATAAATAAGTCATGAAATCTAAGGCATTTACAAGACACAGAATAGAGTAAGAAACACATCACAAAGAAACAATATTTAATAAAGTTTGCTGAGTTCTCCCAGAGGTGAATTGTTAAGGCCTATGGCAACACAGAATAATTCATTTCTCTTTCAGGAAAGTGTCTTGTGTAGTGGAGGACAAATACTAAGAAAAGGTTTCAAGTAAAAGGTGAAGGTTAGAAAGGGTCTACTGTAGTCTTATTTATCTCTTAGCTTGACTCTCATTTTTCCTGGTGGGCAGATCTTGCCTAAAATAGGAAGAAAACAATATAGCTTGGGAATGTGCCTACAGGGCTAAGTATGATGGATATTAGAAAATATGGAGACGTTCTCTCCACAATATGCAAGAATCAGCTAACTTCCTTTTAAGTCGGACTTGTCTTCCTTTCTGGGGGAAATAATTATCTTTTTTTTGCACAGACATATCAATATCTATAGCAATTGATAAACATAGGCTAATGTGTGAAGCAAAAAATACAGGAGTTTGCAGCCAATTGTTGAAAGATCTTGAATTGAAATTTCAGAAAAATATGAGCTTCTTGGTGATATATTAAAATAATGGAGAAAGTAGAAGACAAGTAATAAACAGATGATATATTTATTAATTTTCTGCTTTGTCTTTATGGAGAGCTGACGATCTTTACCAGAGCCAACCAGGTGTGAGCGAATGATGTGTAAGGGAGTGTGTCCAGTGTGTTTATACTCTTCACAGCATAAAGTGTACGGCAATGTACTCTACACTGGACTCTACCAGGTTGGTCTGCATCCATTCTTGATTTTAGTCTCCATCCTCTCATTTGATTCTTACAACATGGTCCCAGATCAGCTGCATAAGCATGGTCTAGGAGCTTATTAGGAATGCAGACTTGCCTTCCCTTCATCAGACCTCTCGAATCAGAATGTGTTTTATCATGAGCTTCAGAAATCCACATGACTGGCAAATGATGCAAATTTTAAACGGTGCAAATTTCAAATGCACATTAAAGTTTGACAATCAGTATGTTGCCTCATTCTAATTCCACACCATCCCTAGGGGGTTCTCAACTCTTGGCCGCAGGGCTTAAGTACAGAGGAATGCCTGATCAAATCCCTTGTAGTGTGTGCATTCATGTGTAGAAAGCACAAGAGCTAAGGGAGGTGCCCCAGATTGTATTTACTTGCATTTCCTCCCCATCACATATGTGCACCACACACATTTTGAGAAACAAATCAATAAAAAATGTTTTCTCCATTAAAACTTTTCTCTTACTCTTCCCCAATGCACACACTTGGGCAAGCATGTACACACACACATGCACACACACATCACATCACTAGCTTTTAAATGGAAATTATATAGCTATCATATATGTGGAAGCATTTATCAAGAGATACCTGATTTGTTTTGAATAAAAGAATTTTAATTTGTATATAAATTGTTATAAGAAGGGAAATTATGCTTAACCCTTACTCTTGTACTGTTATTATTGTTATATTATTATTATATATTATTATATATTTTACTTAATATCTTTTGGTTTGGGGCCACACCTGGTGGTACTCAGGGATTACTCCTGTGCTCTGAGATTACACCTGGCAGCGTCTCAGGGGGATGAAACCCAGGTTGGTGATGTGCAAAGGAAACTCCCTATCTACTACTGTACTATCTCTCTGGCCTGTTTTGCCATTTAAATGTTCCTCCATCAGTAGAATAATATATTCTAAGTACATTTAATCACAAGAAGGAAGTAATACTGTAGGCAAGAATACTGCAATTAAAACCAGTCCTTCCCCACTTAACAATCTCATTTTTAGGAAAAAATCTTTTTGTGATGTCTGTAATTGAACATGGTCTCATGCATACAAGGTAGGAGCTTTAACCACTGTGCCTCATATTGGCCACATACATGAGAAAACCTTTTTTCTATTTGCTCAGGGTAAGTTTATCCACTTGATCTGTTCCTTATTACAACAAAAATTCACAGGACTTGGAGGACCCTAAAACAGGTATGCCTGATAGTAGTTAAGATAGATTTTAATAAGGGTCTTGCTCACCAGGTTCACTATTCTTTTTTATTGGCATATAACAACCCTGGATCTTTTTTACTTTAGGGTTATGATTATGGGGGGACCTGGCTTGTTAATCAACTGTGTACACCTTCTAGAAACATGCCAACCTCGACGGATCCCCACTTTGTGCCCCTTCATTCATTTGGGGTGAATTTTGTGTTACCTGAGAGGGCTTCCAGGAGAGCAGTGGAATATACCGTCCTAAAACAATGGGATCCACAGCCATTGTGCTCCTGAGCTAATTTACCAGTACCAGTAAAGTAGGCACTTTAAAAGTCCTTCATGTATTTGAAATCCAAGTTGATAGGCAATATATCCCAACTTATGTCTATATTCTACAAATACATTTATGTATTTACCTATGTAAATATAGATTAGTGGATTTTTCTCACTGTATCACTGTATCACTGTTTTCCCGTTCATCATCGTTTTGCTCGAGTGGGCACCAGTAACATCTCCATATGTCCTGTCTCATGCTAGTAGATCCCAAGGGTATCTGCTTGCTCCAGGAACATAAAGAGCCTCAAACCATTCCATCAGGTCATGGGAATGAGGTCTATAATTGTTACTGGTATTTGGCATATCAAATACGACACAGGTAGCTTGCCAGGCTCTGCCGTGTGGGTGGCATACTCTTGTAGTCACCTCTGATCTCCAGCATGTATTGATGATCAGCATACCTGGGCCGGACTTGAAAAAGACTGCTGCAGGGTGGGTCTCGATGATCTGGACTGTGATAGGCTGGGTGGAGTTCTGACAAGACGGAAGTATGGATGTGGAAAATGGTGGCCCTCATGGAGTGGGGGGAGGTGGTCATCTAGCTTCTTGTGAGGCTCTGCTGGGGTGGTGGGCCAGGGCTATAACCCGCCATCCCTCCCGGGTGCCTCATGAGGAGCTGAGCAGAGGGAGCCAGTAGCAGCTCTGCCCTATGTCTGTGAATCTCTGGATTTTTCTATGTGCTGGTAAATCAAACAGTTTGGGATGTGGGTACTTATCATTTATTTACATGGTTCAGAGAAGCAGAAGAAGAAGGTCTGCAGAGACAGTATAAAAAAAAATCAGCCAACATGGACAGATATGAAATGAAGATAGAAAAGAATACTGAGTTAGCGTTTTGGTTCCTTTCCCATTATCGCCTTACACTCAGACCTGGGTCTTTTCAACAATGTTCTCTTCTCTATTTAAGCAAACTGAGATGGGTATTTCATTTGTGGGGTTGGGGGGTGACTGATGAACTAGAGTTTCTACTTTCATTGCAGATTTGCCTCTAACCCTTGACAGCTTGGCTTTGCTCTCACAGTTCTCAGCTCTCTGTACCAGTCCTGAAGGAGTCACAACCCAGGGGAAGTTAAGGCCGATAAAGGAAACATCTACGCAATTGCAGTGAACTTTAGCGGTGACTTTAAGGGCTGTGGAGCCCATGATTCAGGATGGCGTATTCCAAGCTCTCCTGGAAGCCCTGCCAGGTAACACAAAAGGTGATCTTGTCGCGGGTTGCTTCCTAGCTCCATCTTCTTTAAAATATGTTAAATGCATCACCTGAGAGGTAGGCTAACTAGCTCCAAAGTCATATATTGGGAAGGCAAAGGACAACAGTCTCAAAGCAAACTTTCAAATGAACGTAGCAGGATGGAGAAATCTGATCCAAGAAAGAAATCAACCATGGATCCAAGGGTGAGTAAATACCAAAAATAAAAACCCTAGTGCCGATCAGAGCTGTGCTGAAGTCTCTGCCTTGGTACAGAGTGTTATCAGAGCCTCTGCTTCAATTCCTTGTATTTTATAGGGAGAGAAGGAAAACTGGCATTTCCAAAGCATTAGCCACATGAAACGCTTGGAATTTACCTTGACTGCTGTCGCACAAGTATTCTTCTCATAATACAGATGAAGAAACTGAGCTTCAGGACAGCCAGGTAATCTCCGAAGGTGAGAACTGAGTGGCCTGTGAGACTATTTTATTTTGAAATTTTGGCCTTAATCATCTAAATAGGATACTAATCTTAGGACTTCCAGACCAGAGTTTTTCACCTCACACGTTGAATGTCACCATCACACTGTGCAATCCAGCTGACTGATTAGCCAATCTCAGATCAGACGGAAGCCAGCACTGTGGTCTAAGAGCTACAGTGAAGAGTGGAGCAAAGACTGTATTCCCCACAGCAGCTTTGCCTTCATTGCGGATTGCACACATCTGTCCAATAATGATTGGTTTGGCCAAGTCAGGTTTCAAGAAAGGTTTCGGTACTAGGAAGTGTGGTGCCAGAAGACAGGTGCGTACTATAGAGCCCAGACCTCTTGTTCTGGTACTCTCTCACCTTCTCCTTATTGCTGGGACAACTCACTGACTCTCTCATTTTCTCTGCAGTGTCAAATACAACAGGACTGGATAGTTTTCAGTGACTGTTAGGCTGTCAGAGGGCTGGGGCACAAATGGGCCTCTCCCATCATAACCTCGGGCGTCAGACATGAACCTTTTCTGGGGATAGGGATCTGGCTATTTGAAAATAAAGCAGCAGTGAGCACTGGGCACAACCCAGTGAAAAGAGATGATTTGGAGTTGATGATGGAAGTCCCAGCTGTGTGGTTGGGCTAGACAGATGAGCCTCAGAATATTCCAGGGAGGCTGTTAGCTTAATGTGCCCTGCAGATGTGTAGGCAGGATAAGGGGCATTCCATAAAGTAATTCTTTAGTACAATGGGTCACGCTATATACACAGGCAACACAAAGGACTGAGCTGTCCAGATGTTCCTTGTACCATACATGAGGGCATGGCCTATAGCTGTTTGCTCTGGACTGAAGAGCATGGTCCAATCAGGAAGCTCTCGGATTAGAAATAACAATGAGTATTTAGTTTTAAAAAATATTAGACCACAACAAATGTTTTCATTGTACATCACTGGCCGTCTGGCAACTGCAAGCTATTTGCTGAGTCCTGATGTTCTAGAAGAGTTTTCATGGGCTTTAGCACCTCCTCTGTGTAGCTTCTCTCATGGTAATTGGAGAACTACTAACTGCAAGTTCTGAGACCTGCCTTTACCATTCACAAGGCCGGGGGTATTATTATAAGTTGTAACCCACAAACTCGGTTGTCTAGACATTTTAAGAATTCCAAAGGATATTAAATGCTCTTCAAGGTATACTCTTCTCTCTTAGCAAATATGCTTCCACAACCACCTGGAAGGGCAAGGCTGGATTTATTTTTAAATTTATTTTTAAATTTTATTACACCACTGTGAGATATACAATTACCAGATGTTCATGATTGGGTTTCAGTTATACAGTATTCCAGCACCTGACCCTCCACCAGTGTACATTTCCCACCACCAATGTCCCCAGATTCCTCCCCCGTCCCTAGCCTGGCTCTATAGCAGGCACTTTTCCCTTTTCTTCCTTTCTCTCTCTCTCTCTTTCTCTCTCTCTCCTTTCTCTCTCCCTCTCTCCCTCCTCTTATACATTGTGACTTTACATACATACATTTAGGGGTTATCATGTATATCCCTTTGGCAAGCCTGAATTTAGCCTTCATCATCCACCTCTCTTTTGGAGAGTCACTTAAGCACAGGAAAGACTCTGAAGCAAAGCAATTCATGTAAGGCGTGACCTACCACTCTCCACCTGGATTTGATAGAGGCAGCACGGAAGGACTGGGCTCATGAAGAATCCCTCTGAGCTCAGAGATGATATCATGATATCACTGTCAATGCTCTAACTAGCCTATAGGCTGACCTTGGCGCCCTGCTCCGTCTCCTGGAAGGTCTGCACATGCTCTGTCTCAGCACATCTGGATAACTCAGATTTGCAAACTACTTTATTACATGCTGAGATACAACAAAAGGCACATGGTCATGCACATGTGAATTCAGGCTCATTTCCATGAGCAGCTGCAAGGCAGCATAGTCAGGGTGGTCAAATCTTCAAGTCTGGGAGTAAGGGAGCTGGGTATTATAGAGACACTGGCCAGAGACGCGCTCCCGGGATCAAGCAGCTCTTCTGGCACATTGAGTCAGCCCGGGGGGGGTGGGGGCAGGGGCGTGGGGCCCAGCTTCTGCTCCCATCATTTCTCATTGGCCTTGGAACATAAACCCCCTGACTTTCTTCTCCCTGAGAGCCTTGTAGACCTTGAGAGGCAGCTCCAGCTTCTCACAAGAGTTATGACCTGAGAAAAATGAAGCCTCCATTACTTATAACCTCTCAGCGTTTCAGAGGAAAGAGTTGGCTAGGGCAGCTGAGATCCTGCAAATATTTGGTTAGTTTGGAAAGAATAGGCACTCATTTTCCAATTCTTACAGATTTCTCTGTGCCCAGTTCCTTTTATTAAAAACTTCAAATCCTGAGATAAAGTCGAATGGCACTCCAGGCTCCAAGCATTCATCTGTATCCCAGGGAGCAGAACCCAGAATCTAAACAAAGAAACGCTTAATCAATAGAACTCATGAATTTCCTCCAGGAGCAGGGCCGTGGTAGCAGAGGATAAGCAGCGGGCTTCTAATTGCACTTGTCTTGGGGCCCATCTATGTGGGAAGGGCTGAGGAGATGGCATCAGTGAATTCAGGTCTGTAACCTGTGGCCCAGGGACAAACCTGGCCTGCTGCATGTTTTGTTTGCTTTTGTACAGCCTGTGAAATAAGATTTTTCCTACATTTCTAAGTAGTTGGAGAAAAATTATCAAGAGAAGAAAAGTATTTCATGGCATCTGAATATTATGTGAAAACCAAATTTATAGCCACAAATAAAGTTTTATTGGAACACAGCTACTGGTGTTGTTTATACATTGTCTGGCCACCTTGGAGGAAGAGTAACGGAGACGGAGGTCACATGGCTCTCAAAGCCTGAGGCCACTTCTGGTCCTTTGCAGGAAAGGTTGGTGCTGGTTTGCTGAGAGGAGATGCAAGACTTGGTTTTTGAACAAAAAAGTGAAAAATGTATATGCACAGTTGTGTAACTATAAAGCAAGTATCTGGCTGATCCCACAAATAGGTCAAGAAAATATGTTGATCATAACCGGAGAAAATCTATATCCTACCTCCGTGATACCATCTATACTCTTCTGAAATTTTTTTTTTTTTTGCTTTTTTGGGTCACACCCTGCAATGCTCAGGGGTTTCTCCTGGCTCTTCACTCAGGAATCACTCCCAGCAGTGCTCGGGGACCATATGGGATGCCAGGGATTGAACCCGGGCCGGCATGGGCTGGCCGCGTGCAAGGCAAATACCCTACCCGCTGGGCTATCGCTCCGGCCCCTCTTCTGAATATTTTTATACCCTCAGCTCTATAACTAAATAGTTATAGAGCTTCTGAAATATACAAAAACAGAGCACCATGCATTTGCTTTGTGTCTTTCTTCTTCAAACAGTTGTGAGACTCAGGTTGATTATGGTTGTAGTTATGTCACTGGCCTTCCTGCAGGCCATTTCACTGACTTCATTTTGCTTTGGTTTTGGGCCATACCTGGCAATGCTCAGGGATTAGTTTTGGAGGGATCAAGAACCAAATGGGTTCTGGGGCCCAACCCTAGGTTGGCTGTGTGAGAATCAAAGGCTCTACCTGCTACATTATCGCTCTGGCCCCTCCACTGAATTTTTTAGAATCGTTTATTTATTAATTTTTCTGTTGATGGATATTTGGATCATTTCTAGGTTGGGGCCATCACGAACAGCATTGGTAGGGGCACCTCACATCCTAACCATTACTGACATAAACTCTTTGACTGCTGGATGAAATTGTTGGCTATTTAGTCCCTAGTCCTACCAGTTAATGCCAAACTGTTCTCTAAAGAGATGGGGCCCGATCATGCTTCCACCAGCATCTCCTTTTCAGGGGCGCAGAGATGCTCTGTCTTGCAAGTCAGCACATTTATAAGCCCCAGATTACACAGGTTTTATGTCTCTTCTTGGCACCCCAAAGAGGCAACCAAAGTACATAGGAGTCACCTAACCTTTTTGCTTCACATCAGCCCACAATATAATTCACAAGCTTTAAAAATGCAGTGAGAAGGTAACAGAGAACTTTCTACTCACAACCCTTGAGAGGATGCTATACCTTTCATATAACTGTGCAGGGCTCAACAGCCAGTCAGGACTGACACTCTCCTTATCCCGCCAGCCAGCCAAAGAAGGGCAGGAGCTCACAGACCAGGGATCAGGGTAATAGGGTGGGGTGTCTGGGAAATCACAGCTATCACTTTCTTCTTTGGGAAATTAGAGAACTTCAAGGACTGGATATCAGCTCACAGGAAGTTGACACCTGTGATTATTTTCCGGGGTCTTCACAAAACTGGTGGGAAGAGCCCACCCCTCCCACACCCACCGCATGCTGAGACCCATCACATGGGGGCTGGAGCACTGGAGGCATTTCTGAAGCATGATGTAGCACTACACTGAAAAGGCACAAATAAACCCCCAAATCCTAGCACATATTTATCCAGTTTGTGAAGCGGATTAATAGAATAACCAATAAAACATGTATAAAAGCTTTAATTAAATCTGATGAAATAAAACTTCATGTTTTATTTATGGACACTCCCAACATGTAAAGGATTCAGAGACACATTCATTTTTACTGCCATTTCGTCCTCATATCTATAATTAAATCCAGGCTGCAGTTCTGGCCCAAAGCAATGCGGCATTTTAAAGCGGCTTTAGACATTCCCTCCCCACCCCCATCTGCTTTTAATTATAATTTACCATCCCAGTATACAGGAGGCTGCTGGTAAAACACAACAAAATAATACAACAAACAAACAAATAAACAAAAGCCATGGTGTTGTCGTTGTGTCCTGAAAGACGCTGAAGGAGGGTTCAGGCAGGTGGGCAAGCCTTGATTTCCAGTTTTATTCTGTACCAAGTGCACAATCCCTTCATTTTTACTTTTGACATTAAAAAAAGGACTTCATGAAACAAGACAAAATAACTTATGATTATATGAAACATAACTGTGACAAATCACAAAACTATACATATTAATAGAAAAAAGTGTACCTAATTCTTTAAAAGATTTATGACAATAAGCACCAGATGTGCCCCTAGAGTAAAATCGGCCCCATATCCAGTATGATATATGCGGTTCATTTCTCTACGTGAGTGTATATAACTATGTACAAGAGCCTGCGTGATTTATGGAAAACAGATTTCCACTTTTCCCCCAAAGTGCTTTGTGTCAGCAACATAACACAGGATGCTCTTCTGTCTGTACAAAAGAAATCCTTTCTTTTTTTGCACTCACCATTTCTCCAATGAGTGGGCTTTTTTTTTTTTTTTTTTTTTTTTGCTTTATCCATGGCAAAAAAAAAAAATTAAGAAAGTAACCACAGAAATTCCATACAACCAGAAAAAAAAAGTGCCCTTAAAAAATGCTGCTATAAAATGACAGCCTAAAACAGTCAAATAAAATGCCAGGTAATTAATTTGAACATTTACGATCATGGTTACCAATACTTTCAAGGCAACTGGAAAGTAAGATTTTTGAAAGAAGCATTGATTTTGACCTCTGTGCTGGACATGAGTGTCTGCAGAGCTCGTGGCCTGTGAGTGAAAAGAAGAGTACCAGCACTCCGTGACCGGTGGAGACAGTGCTGACTTACTACCCAGGCTAAGATCACCTCTGGGGTTGTAGGAAGGCGTGGGCAAAGGGAGATACACCACAGAACTGGCAAATCTTTGAAAAATACTTAGCAGCTGATCAGAGACTAAATTAAAAGTGACAATCTGATGCAGTTCCTTTAGGGACTGAGAACAACTGCAGCAAATAAAATATCTCTGGGCATACTGATTTTTTTTTTTAACGATAACAGGATAACTGGTTCTGGGTTGTGTATATTTTCACAGCGCCAGTGTTTTTCTGTTTTTGTTTTTCAAAGGGGGTTGACAATCTCTCTAGGTGTTTATGAAAATGGTTATATACCAAGACTAAAGAAAAACTCCAGGAAAAGGAAGGAAAGGATTTTTAAGTTTCCACTATTGTTGCTATAAACCTAATGATAAACACATATGTAAATAACTCTGCAATGTGAAAGCAAGCGAGAGACAAAACTTTCAGGCCAAAGAAAATTCTAGAGTGGACAGCATGAAAGGCACAGAAGGAAGCTGAACGTGCCACGTGCTGAGCCCCACATCCAGCAGGAGAAGAGAAGGGGAGGTGAGGGGAGTTCAGCCTCACTGACCACATTGGCCTTCCTTACTGCAAAACCCTTTGTTGACGTGAGGGCCCGACAGGGGCAGGCTAAGTTCCTGCCCCTTAGCCTGGGTGGTGCCTTACAGGCATATTCGCCTGTCACTCTCCAGTGTAAGGCAAGAAAGGGGCAGAATCATGGTGAGAGGCCACAGCGAGACCAGTCAGGGATTCAAGACATCTGTGCCAGGCCAATAGGAGCCAGCGCGGCGGTGACATGCAGGACAGAGAGGCTGGGCTCTGGCTTCCATCCCCTTCCCCTTTCATTTCAATGAAGCCAAATGCAGGGCTGATACTGGGCACTACCAACTATGCCTCTGTGGCTCTTTCCTTCTCATCACACTAATAAAATAGGTTTTGAGTTCCTCATAAAGGGCTCTGTGCTGACGCATGGAGACAACACTCTAAAGACACTGAGTGTTTCTTTCCAGAGGGCCATGAAGGACAAGAGGGGGATGCCAGCATTAGTATCATGGGTCTTGTTTAGGACCCCGAGGAGTCTGCAGAGAGGGTGGGTTTAGATGCAGTCTGAGAGTCACCTGGCAGAGGGCTGATGAGCATACTTTTATACAGCACAGCAGAACGTTGTGAGTACTCGAAGGCCTGTATGCCAGCTGTTCTCGGTTCAGAGACCACTAATCAGAGACGCCAGATTGACCCAGTACACTGTGAAAGCAGAACCCACATTTGGCTTTGTCTTCGCTTACTCTAGAGCGTGCTGGAGTGAAATCCAGAGTTCTGCAGAATGCTGTACTGTCAGACTGGAAAGACCCATTTGTCAAGACCCAAACTGACACTGGATCACAAGTCTGAGTCCCAGCTGTTTAACTGTCTTAGTGAAAAGCACAATGATCTCATTTTGAAAAATGGCCTGTTTTTATGTTCAGACAGTAATTTAGAAGAGTGAAAAGAAGTCATGAAATGCATTAGTACAAGAAAGTCAGAACTGATCAGGGGATCTTTGGGATCCGGCAATTTTCTATAACCTGAGCATAGGACTCAGGATCTTTTAAATAGTTTTGAAAAGGTGTCATGGAAAATGGCGTCCAATTTTGGCTGCATATCAAATGGCCAAGTTATTTGGGAAAAATAACTGCCTCCTTCTGCAAATCCTTCCAGAACTGTTCCCTTGACCTGCCTCAGGTCAGACCTTTCTGAGAGTCAGACCTGATGAGCGGTAGGTATGTCTGAACCACAGCCAACAGGCTAGGTACAATGCAATAAAGGTAAGGGGCAGGCAGCTGGATGAGTTAACAGAGGTGAGTGCTGCAGGTAACTGGGAACTGAGCATCACTAATTTGGCTTTCTGAGAAGCCAGGAAGATGACTCAGTGTCCCTGGGCTCATGTCTCCCTCTTGTGACTCTAGGTAGAGGACCTGAATGGAGACGCGGGAGAGCCAGTTGGATGACTTGTCCCTTTTGAAAAGGTCTTGGAGGTAAAGTGGCAGAACAGTCCACCAGGGAAGATTGTGCATCACCCCATTTCCCTCAAGTAGCCTTTATTAATGCAAAAATACAATCCCAGGGGCACTCACAGACTCCTAGGGAGGGGAGGGAACAAGTAGAGATCTAGCTGTGGCAAAAAGTATGCAGCGAGAGTGAGAAAAATGATTTCCATATGAAGGACACACTCCTAAATATTTTTTCTGTTCTTTTTAAAGTAGATATAAATAGAAAGTCTTAAAAATGAGAAGACGAGGATCAGGTGCTGGGATACAATAGAAGTTATAGTGCCTTTCAAGAACTGCACTGGACAGACCATGGTGGTGCTGGTGGTGAAACACAGAGAGCCCTTGGTAGCCACTGTCAGCAAAGGGGGTATCGGAGCGGAGGGGGGCAGACAGCTCACTGGAATGCCAAGCTATGCCAGGAAGCTGAGTTTCTCCAAGAAATGGGCCAATGCTGTGCTTTGGACATGGGTTTCTCTTGTGTTTAGCTCTGCATGGCCAGCAGTGAGGAAGAGCCCAGGGAGACATGTTCTCTTTCCTTCTGGTAATTTGGGTTGTTCTTCCCTATTTGGAGTTGTGGGACAGGGTGTCCCAATCTATTTTCACATGCACATCCTCTCATGGGTGTCTTTTCAGGGCTGACACCTGGAATGTAACGCACATCAGGTAGAGCGAAGCTCTACATTCCCTTTGAAAACAATCTCAATGCAATTGGTTCAGCAAACCCAGACAAAAAAAAGAAGGAACTGCAAGTGACCGCGCACACTTTCCCGTGCAAGTCCGTTCTTGACTATCCAGTCCTGCCTTTCAAAGACATGTGATGTGCAGGTCTGCCAACCTGGTTGACATACTTTCTCAAGCAGTCTCTGAGAGCAAGGAAACGAAAGTGGCAAGCAACAACAAAGGTTCTCGGTGCCTGGGGAGAAGAGGCCAGGGAGCCGTCTAGCCTTCAGTATAGACAGAGGAGAGCTGGCTAGGACAGCGTTCCATGGCGCTGATCTGCAGAAAGGTGTTGTCTTCAGGGCCACTTCAAGAGACTCCCCAAAGAGGCTGGAGGAAGCTGAAGGCAAATCATACACTAGAAGAGAAAGAATAGAGCAAGTCAGGAGCCGAGGCATGCTGTGTCATTAATGCCAACCCTGGGGTGAAGACTGCAACCCTATGGGCGTGGTCCTTCAGTGGGTCTCATTCCTCTAGACATTAGTCGGTGAAGAGGATGACGTGCAACACATGGCCAGAATAACTCCCAGAACAAAATGTAGTTTGGGTCCAACTAAAGAGTACTAGATAAGGTGAAAACTGCCTCAAAAAAGAGATGATCTTAAGATTTCATCACACAAAAAAAGACGGGAAGAGGCAGAGAAAGAACATGTAGAAAGAGGGAATAGAAAATAGAAAACAAAACAGAAAGGGGCGTGGACAGGCTTGGGCGCAGAGCAAGTAGGCAGACCTAACCAGGGGCCATGCTGGCCACTCTAATGGGGCCCCTCTCGTGGGAGCTCTGAAAGCCATGCAGAGGGAAGAAGATAAGCTCTATGTGATCAGGAACTATTTGAGCTACATGAGCAGGAAAGCAGATTATTGTATCCTTGGTTTTCTGAAGACAGCTAGGATGTAGTAAAGAAAAGATCAGGAGGCATCGGAAAGCCTGTCATCAGTCTAGAAGAGACATGATAATACCTGAACCAGGGTGGCAGAGGCAAGACCAAAGGAGGGCTGAAGAAGAAGATGAAAGAAACAGGCTGGATTCAACAGTATTTTCAGTGCTCATTTACAGGGTCAAGTCTAGGCTGGGAGGGATAGAGGAATCCCACGTCACCCCATGTTCTAAGTCATACATGACACCAACATACCTGTAATGCCCGAGTGAGTTGAGAAGGCTCTGTGGAAAACATCAAAGCCAGCCTGGCCCATGGATGAAGGAAGCAGGCAGTCCTCGAAGGAAGGCACCATATTGCAGGAGTTGCTGGGCGGCACCGTTCTCTGGGAGTCGTGATAATGTGGGGGGCAGAATGTCTGCAGCTGCCCATAAAATCCTGCAATGGAAGAGAGACACGGAGTCACGGCAGGGTCCGCGTTCTGAAGATCATTCCCACTCAGCCAGACCCTCACTCAGCCTGGGTTCATATGTACAACCAAATGCCTGTATTCATCAGCCAACTCCGATAGCCTTCTGAGCAAGACCTTGAAATATGTTCTTAGGCAGAAGCTCTTCCATGTTCAGCATTTATTCAAGTTTTGTTGTTGCCTGACATTTTAATTTTCTGTTCTAAGGTGTGAAGTGAAGAATTTTTTTTCCACCTTTCCCAGGATTTCTGGGCAGTGAATACCTGAATTTCAAAGGACATTTCCCTTCCCAACAAGTTTTGACAGCATCTTTCACTTTGCTTTATGCTGCATTCTATTCTTTTCACATTTGGTATAAACCTGAAGAGTGCTTGACACAAAGGCCTCTTAAAAAAACAGCGGCAATACCATTTATACATTCTGCTTCCTTCTAACTAATAAATCAGGGTTTTCCTCATTAATATCCTGTACATCTTCCTTATTTGTATAGGTGTATTGTAGTCAAGTGCTGGATATACAATTCATTTTACTATTACTGTTGAATTCATTTTACTATTACTGTTGATATTCAGCACATAGGAAAAATGATGTCAGTATATGCAATAATGAAGACATACTGGGACAGATTTCTCAATAACTGAAAATATTAATACATGAATGAGTTTTTGAAATAATCATTAATTTATAAATCATCAATTCTTTGATAATATTATTTATTTCCTTCAAAATGTCATATATTATTTATTTATTTCACTTCACGGAATTTTGTTGGATGTAATGCAGTCCTTTTTATGACCCTTCACAATTTCCATGATACCACACCTTTCTTCTTCCTGGAGAGATTGTTTTTCAAAAGTACACTTCTGGGGCCAGAGCGATAGCCCAGCGGGTAGGGCATTTGCCTTGCACGCAGCTGCCCTGGGTTCGATCCCGGCGTCCCATATGGTCCCCGTGCACCGCCAGGAGTAATTCCTGAGTGCAGAGCCAGGAGTAACCCCTGAGCATTGCCGGTGTGACCCAAAAAGCCAAAAAAAAAAAAAGTACACTTCTGAAAACATAACAATGAAATCTTTATTCGATACTTTAATGAAGAGAAATTCTCTCTGTTTTATTATCTGTTACCTCAATTGCAAACTATCAAAGTCATTGTTTATATCACTGAAGTGCTGTGAAGACTGTCACTGGACAGGGAAGTCCATATATGACATTTTACTCTTTGTTGTTTGTTAAACATTTATTTTTCTGTTCTATATATGACATTTTAAAGTGTTTTATAGACATCAGGGCCTCACACAATAGTGCTTAGGGATTATGGATGACTCTATGCTCAAAGGTGACTTCTGGCAGTGTTTAAGGGACCATATAGAGGGCCAGAGATCAGAACTAGGGTTACTGGATGGAAGGCAAGTACCTCTACCCCTGTACTATCTCTCTAGCCTCTAGATGTCCGTGACTGACATCACTATTACTGGTATTGTGGGTAAGGAAGTGAGTAGTAGAGGGACAGCGCCACTTGCAACCCTTCCATACATATTAAATGGTGGTAAACGTCCACTGTTTCATGTACTTGGGGTCTCTTCCTCCTTGTGATCTGCTTCTTTTTCAGACTAGAAGCCTTAAGGTTAAAGAATATGGAGTCACTATAAGCAGGGAGTTGAGGGGCTATTTGTCTTTTTTTTTATCTCTCTTAAAGTATAACCAGTATACACTACAGTACAACCAGTATACATTTCTCTTAAAGTACACCAGTATACAACCAGTATACACAACCATCCAGACTACTAAACTCACAATCTTCCCTGTTTCGGATTTAGTGCCCTCCAGGCAATCTGCACAACCTCTCAGATGACGCTATACAGGAAAGTCTGTTTTGTGGTCGTTAGAAACCAAAGAATATATGCCTACCTAGCCTGGCAAGCTACCTGTGTTGTATTTGATATGCCAAAAACAGTAATATAAACCTCATTCCCATAACCTGAAGGAATGGTTTGAGGCTCTTCATGTTCCTGGAGCGAGCAGATGCCCTTGGGCTACACTAGCATGTGATAGGCCATATGGAGATGTTACTGGTGCCCGCTAGAGCAAATCGATGAACAATGGGAAGACAAGTGATGCAAGCGATTTTTTGAAGACAGGCAAGAATGATAGGACTATGATGTAAGACAGAGGGGCCAATGCAGATTTAGGTACAGGGAACACTCAGAATAGAAAATAAAATAATTATATCATTTTAATGGAAATTAGTTCAGAATCAAGAAAAAAATTCCATATTTGGTGGGAAAGAAAGAATATATGTGCATAGCTGCGAGGCCACGGAACATACCTAAAGACATTGCACGTTAAGCATGCAAAGAATGAATGGAAAACAACTGGCTCCTTCATTGATCCCCAAATCTTTTGTGTGATCTCAAGAGTGAGAAGGGATAAAAGCCCAAATGAGTTACTCAAAATGATTATATAATTGATCAACCAAACTGTACAAACTGTCATTCCTCCAAATACCAAAAGAATTGCAATTGAGACAATGAACGCTCCACACCATGCCTGCCACATCAGTAAGGATTTATAAAAGTCATTCTTGATGCTGGAGTAAATTGGTAAAGAAGACATCTGCATAGTACTGCATATATTGAAAAAAATGCAAGTCTTTTGGGAAAAAATTTACCTAAAAATGTTAATAAGCTTAAAAGTATTTGAAATTTTCGGTTCTGAAAAGAATTTACCAGAGTACATATTAAAAGATGTTTCAAAGACTAGAAAAAAATTCTGATGGTTATCACAGTTGCCTTAAGAGAACACAGAAAAACCAAATGGCCAACCGTAAGAGAATGGTTAAACAAAGAGCAAAGAGAAATACTGAGTAGCCATCAAAGCAGTATCTACAAAACAACATCTACAAAACAATATCAATATCTAGAGAGTTTTCAGCAATGTATAAACCAGTATGACACCATCTGAAGAAAACATGCAAGACACAAAGCTGAATATGGAGATTAGACTGAGTTTTGAAGTCCATAGGCAGAAAGGTACCAATGTTGACTTTGGGTATATACCTTTTGCTGTTTATTTTTCTGAATTTTAATCCAAAAAAGTGATGAAGAGCAAAGCAGTCTGGGATTAGAAACTCTGGGCTCAAATCCTAGATTAACTCATTATGAGCTATATTATATTGGTGAATTGCTAGCTTCTCGGAATCTGTTTTCTAGTTTGCAAAATGGGGTTAAAAGTTGCAGTTGGGGGGCCGGGACGATAGCACAGCGGGTAGGGCATTTGCCTTGCATGCAGCCAACCTGGGTTCAATCCTCTGCATCCATATGGCTCCCCAGCACCATCAGGAATAATTCCTGAGTGTAGAGCCAGTAATAACCTCTAAGAATTGTGGGCTGTGACCCAAAAAGGCAGAAAAAACGTTGCGACTGGGTGGTAGGTGTGGTTCGGTATAATGTACATTTTGAGAGTGTAAAGTATTTCCCTAAAACATATTGACTCTTGTAAACCAATAGAATGCAATTAAAAATATATTAGGCACCCATCGCTTAGTGTGCTTTTATGAAAATTAAGTTAATATTTACATATTATATAATATGATAAAATAACTTTGTAATATACTTGAATATTTGTTAAATGAGTAGAACTGTAAAAATATTTTTATAATCTAGTTATCAAAATAAAACGTTTATTAAGAGAAATAAATTTTTTACACAGTAATGAGTAATTCTACAACAATTAAAGAACAGGCACAGTAGCAGACCTGTGGTATAATCATAGCTCCCAGATGGAAACTTCTAGAATAGTCTGGCCCTCTGGGGACTTGAGCTGCACACCTTCTGTCCCTGTTGGTTCTGAGACACTGTCACTTATACTAGTGTAATCCCCAAAACATGTCTGAGTAGTTTAAGAAATCTGGGTTTTAAGCTTCACGGTTTGGGAGGATTCCTGGTTTGGGCTTGACTTTGGGTACTGGTAGCCAGGCACACGTAAACACGAGCTATCCAGGAGGAAGAAAGCATTACCACGAACTATTATTGGTTTGTTAAGAATATAATGTCCCCTCACTGAGAAAATAGACACTCTTTACTATTCATGCCCCAATGCTTGCTCAGCTTACATTTGTCACTCTAAATTTCCTGATGGCATTCCTTAGTATAATATTACCCTTCTGAGAACATTTTCCACTAAACCCACACAACAGAATTATCAATCACTCAGGTATGTTAGGTACAGTGACAGAGACCTACACTCACCTTTTTAAAAAAAGACAATTTCTACCCTCTTTCCTACCTGCTTCTGAGAACAGAAATGTCACATGGCTTCAATTTACACTTGAGTGCTGTGATGTGTAAGAGTATAAAGGTTTGGAGTGCAGTGAAACACAGTTCAGTTAAATATTAGACCCAACACTCCAGGCTCCATCTCCCAGTCTCCCTGTTCGTCTGGATCTCAGCGAGAGGGCAGAGTGTTCTGTAATTCCTGCCTGTGGGTGTCTTGGCTGACAAGAGAAACAGTCAAACCAGAATGACCCCACAAGCATGTTTTAGCACTCTCACAGCCAACTCAGGGAAAGAAAATCCTCTTTATTCAATCCTTCCCTTCAAGAAGCCAATTACTAGAGATGCCAAAAACACTGGTGTGGATGGCTGTGGTCACTCAAATCAAAGGACTTGAACATAGCCTCTTCCCAGTACTATTTCCATAAAACTAAGATTTTTAAAAGTTCCACTAGGCTCTTGCCATACACACAAACCTAACTCATTTTCTGATGAATAGCTCTTATATTCCAGCTGTTGGGATTTACATATTAGAGTTGGAAGGAACACTACTTCTCGGACCCAAAGCAAAATGAGGCAAGATGTTAACACATTTTGTAGGCATAAAGCCTACAGTGATGGTTAGGTCAGCCAATCCGTCAGTCAGCCAGTTCAAGATAGTTGTCAAGGTGCTGCTAAGACAGAGAAGAAATAGAAGACAATACTTTGTCCTTGAGGATTGCTAATGCAACTGGAGCAAAAGCACAAATATTTATAAATTGTAAGGAAGCACACATAATTTATGTGGGCCATAATTGTTAGTTCTTACATTTAGTTAGAAAATTAGCTATTGTGAAAGTCATTTTACTTCTAAGAATGAAGGTGGAAGGGAAGAATTTGCTAATAAGCTGATTTTCCCTAAGCTGCAGCTCCTGCAGATCAAGAATCATTCTTCCTCTTCTCAATTCTGAAAATTATTTTCTTCTAGAAAAAACTCATTTTTATAATTAAAAGTGTATCGATGAATTATATCAATTAAAAATAGAATTGTATAAACCAAGAAAATATACTTCTACAATTCAGACATGACAAGATATAGACAGATAAGACTGAAATGTCCTATGTATTGATTTGTATTCTATTTTCTCTCCTAGTCTCATTTCTGAGCTTCACATATCACTAAAATTCATTCTCAAAAACTTTCTCTTTATCACATGGGGTCACTCATATCTCTGTGATGACAGATTAGATCAGAAGTGCATGTTCACTTTTGCTGTAAATGATGATAAAACAGCCCATAAAGCTGGTGTGGATTTCCTTCCCAGAGTGGAAGGAGTGGAGGAAGTTGGAGGAGAAAGGACTCGCATGATTAAACACAATAATAAATAAATTCTCTAGGGCAGCATAGTCCAAAGGGACTTTCTACCTGTTTATCCAACACAGAGCCTGCATGTAAATACTGAGCACCTGAGAGACGGCTATTGTGTCTTTAACTTTTTTTAATTAAGACAGTGATTTTTTTTTTATTATTTGGGCACTGTTATTAGACACACAATAAAAGGGAGGAAGTGATAATAGAGCAAACATACTCAAAATTTTTCATTTTATAAATTAGATCTAGAAAATAATATTCCAGCAGTCCAAGGTATTTACTAAGCACAGGCTTAGTTTCCAGCCTGTTTCCAGAGTGCTAGAGCAGCCGGAACTGACTTCACCCTGGCCAGTTTTCTGTCTCAGTTGCAGCTCTGTATCACTGAAACTTCTTCTTGATCGCATAAAATGTTTCACCCATTGGAGGCCAAGTTTTGTGGGGTTTATCCTTTTTTCCCCCTGTATTTATTGAGGAAGGGTATTCACTTTTCACTCTATTAAAAAATGTTAAGCAGGTGGACATGCAAAAACAATCATCATACACTTGGATGTCATTTTATAGATTAACACTGTGTGCTTTTGTATGAAAAATATAAAATAGTATAAGAAAGAGTATATATATTCATTTGCACTTATGCAAAGCAAACTTTGCTCTACAGAATTTTATGTTTCTGTGATTCAAAATGCATGTATTGCATGTAAAGGAAAACCATTTTAGTTACTGTGTGTCACATCATACTCCTGTCTGTAAATGTTAATTTGGATTTTGTGGACTTTGTTTTCAAATCATAGTAGACTTCTGTATATCCTAGATTTCTGAACTGGTCTTGTTAACAATGATTCTCAAGAATTGGATCTTTTCTTTGCCTTGTTCCTTACAGGAGAGTGCAGGAGATTCTGCTGGTAATAGGTATGTATACTGTATTATGTAACCAGTTTGGAGACAGAGCTTTCGGTTTGTTGTTCTCCTCTGTATTGCTATATTTTTGTAGATATTTCAAACTCAATACACTGTTAATCATTCAAAAAAAAAAACACAGTGATTTACAAAGCTGTTCATAATGGAATTGTTTCAGCATACAATGTGACAACACCAATGCCACCATCAGTGTCCCCAGGGTGTCCTCATCCTGCCCCCTTCACAGACATATAACAAATTTATATATTATATATAAGTATATTATAATATACTATTATTATATATTATTATACATTGTATATACATTATATATACAATAATATACAAATATATAAAATATATATTATATATATAAAACTGAGGAAGTGATTTTTAAAGCTTTTTAAATTTTGAATATTCAATTTACATGGTTGCTGCAGTTCATTCATACTGCACAGTGTGGCTCTGGAGAAACCTGCATTACCAGTTTTAGCAGATTTTTTTTCAGGAATACTTCAGATTAAATTCTTTCAGGGGGGAATACAACACACACACACACACACAAAAAACACACACACCAACACACACACCCCCAAATAACCATGACCACAAGGAATTTAAATAAAATCCAGCTAATGATTCTGATGGGCTCCTCCTCACACTCTCCACCTCCATGTTGGCAGGTGTGGCTGCAAGCTCCCAGCCACCACAGCCAGCAACACCGGAAGAGAGACAGTCCAGATCCATGGCTGCGTGACAGTCTTAGACAACAATGGAAGTTAGGACCAGGTCCATCCCAGGATCATTCACATTTATACAGTTCTAGGCGGGTTCTAGTCCTGGCCCATCATCCAGTGAGCCTAGCAAGAAGTCAGAGGAATCCCCACACCATGAGGTCAATCATTCTCAACATCCAGACTCCACAGCTCCTAAGAGCTCCACCCAAGAGAAAAGCCAATCTCTCCCCATTGCAGTTCATCAGTAAATGCACGAGATGAGAGCCTACTACTGAGAGTATACCACCCACACGGCAGAGCCTGGCAAGCTACCTGTGCCATATTTGATATGCCAAAAACCAGTAACAATTATAGAACTGATTCCCATGACCTGAAGGAACGTATGGAGATGTTACTGGTGCCTGTTTGAGCAAATCAATGAAAAACGGGAAGACAAATGATACAAGTGAATGATTCTGAGACTCTCAGTGTTTAGGATAGGAAAATTAACAGACTCTTCAGGACATGTATTTTTTTCATTACAAATCCATCACTATATAAATACACCAATAAAGAAATAATTGTCATCCAATTCTCAACCCTCAAGAGAACTAGTGAACTTGGTTTCAAGTTAGCTTTTCAGGGATCTTTTCGTGAAATCATTTTCATACTACTCTTCTGCAGAAATCATTTTGCTTTCTGGAGTGTTTTCTGAAGCTAAAAGAAAGGTGTTACTTGTTACCTACCCTACTGTCATCACACATACCCCTCCCGCCCTGCCTTCACTGCCAACCCCACCCCTCTACTGTTTTTGGGAGTGGCAATATGGAAGACATGGATCTAATTTTCTTTCTACAGGACAGAGACTCACAGACATGAGGCAGAGCTGCTACTGGCTCTCCCTGTGCCCAGCTGCTCACGAGGCGCCCAGGAGGGATGGTGGGTTCTAGCCCTGGCCCGCCACCCCAGCAGAGCCTTGCAACAAGCCAGACGACCCCCACTCCATGAGGGCCTCCATTTTCCACATCCGATTTCCCTCTCATAAGAACTCCACCCAGCAGACCAGTCTATCACAGCCTGGCTCGCGGGCCGCTTCATCAATAAATGCTGGATTTAGAGATGACTATAAGAGTATGCTACCTGCACGGCAGAGCCTGTCAAGCTACCCATGTCGTATTTGATATGCCAAATACCAGTCACAATTTTAGACCTTATTCCCACAACCTGATGGAATGTTTTGAGGCTCTTTATGTTCCTGGAGCAAGCAGGTTCCCTTGGGCTCTACAAGCATGAGACAGGTCATATGGAGATGTTATTGGTGCCCGCTTGAGCCAATCGATGATGAACGGTAAGACAGTGATACAGTGAGACAGGACAGTGGAGTAGAGTGGGGATTAAGCTAATTAATAAAACTCTTTCCCTACATGCCTGTACCCTCCCCTAATTGATTCCTCTCCTCATTTCAGGTCACCCTCTCATCCATCACTCTCATCCCACTGCCTTTAGCACCAGACCCAAAAAAGAGTTCAACACGGAGCATCAGGGACTCCACCTAACCACTAACCCATGTATGGACATGGATGCTATCAGCCTATACCTGAAGACGTTTTATGCCAGAAGCTATGCAATTAGTGGATTTGTGCATGTAGTGAATGGTTTGGCAGAACAAAATCCTTGCTCTTTTTTTAAGTTGAGGCTAGGAACCATCACTCACCAAAACTCTGAGTGCCAGGAAAAGTGATGGAAATAACATTCAAGGGCCAGAGAGGATACAATACAGCAGGAAGGGCACTTGTGTTGCATGCATGAGTCAGACCTGACCTGAGTTCGATTAAGGCATACCATAAGGTCCCTCATGTACCACCAGGAGTAATTCCTAAATGCAGAGCCAGGAATAACTATTGAGCATCTGCAGGTGTGGCCAAAATTTAAAAAAAGGCCAAGAGTTAGAACTGAGACAGACCATTCTCTGTAATAGACTTTAGTCTGCCCAGAACTCATAGCTTATAGATGAAGACAGACCACAGATGACTTTCCTAGTCATCAGGAAGGTTCCTTGGAACCACTTCCCCCACCGGACTGTGAACTGATCAGGCCTGGCAGGATCTTTGTTATGTTCCTAAGAAACAATCTCTGAGAGCAATTGCTTCTCAAAGCCATCTGACATCTCCAGAAGGAAAAATCTTCAACAACTGTGTCACCTGGAAGCATCTACTTACACAGATCCAGACCATAGCTGATGCCCAAATCTCAGCAGTTATCTGTTTTCTTGACCTTTTGTATGGAATAGTGACAAGTGTGTGAGTGTTTGTGTTTGCTATTGTATGTTTGTAAATTACAAAAAAGAAAATCATAGTATACTTTTTTATAAAGTAACTGAAAAAATTAAAGAGACAATTCACATAAAGTTGTGAGTCTGTGCCTGACATCTAGTTAGTGCTCTATAAATGTCACTTTTATTTTCCTATTTTAAAAAATAATATAAGCATTTCATTTTTTTTTGTTTACCCAATGACTATCAACCAAACACTCAAGTGCTGAAACTCAACAGTAAAGAAAATCTATTGCATGTGTTCTTGGAGCTTAGATTTTAGTAAGATGGAAAATAATATAAAAAAATTGAATAATCCCACACTATGAAGGACAACAGTAAAGAAAAAAAGTTCTTTTTTATTTTAGGTTCACACCAGGCAGTGCTCAGGGCTTATTCCTGGCTTTTGTACTCAAAGATCATCCCTGGCAGTTCTTGGGGACCATACCTGGTGCTAGGGATTGAATCAATATGCAAGGCAAACACCCTACCTGCTGTATTCTCTTTCTGGCCACAGGAAATTTTCTTTCAGACTCACAGACATGGGGCAGAGCTGCTATTGGCTCTCCCCTGTGTCCAGCCGCTCATGAGGCACCCGGGAGGAATGGCGGGTTCTAGCCCTGGCCCGCCACCCCAGCAGAGCCTCACAACAAGCCAGACGACCCCCCACTCCATGAGGGCCTCCATTTTCCACATCCGGACTTCCCCCTCATCAGAACTCCACCCAGCAGACCAGCCTATCACAGCCCGGCTCATCGAGATCCACCCTGCAGCAGTCTTTTTTTAAATCCGGCCCAGGTACACTGATCCAGAGACTCACAGACATGGGCAGAGCTGCTACTGGCTCTCCCTGTGCCCAGCCCCTCATGACACACCGGAGGGATGGCGGGTTCTAGACCTGGCCCGCCACCCCAGTAGAGCCTCTCAACAAGCCAGACGACCCCCCACTCCATGAGGGCCTCCATTTTCCACATCCGGACTTACCGCTCTTCAGAACTCCACCCAGCAGACCAGCCTATCACAGCCTGGCTTGCGCGGCTGCTTGTCGCCACGTGGTTCATCAATAAATGCTGGATTTAAAGATGACTACAAGAGTATGCTACCCACACGGCAGAGCCTGGCAAGCTACCCATGTGGTATTTGATATGCCAAATACCAGTGGCAATTATAGACCTCATTCCCATGACCTGATGGAATGGTTTGGGGCTCTTTATGTTCCTGGAGCAAGCAGGTGCCCTTGGGCTCTACTTGCATGAGACAGGACATATGGAGATGTTACTGGTGCCCGCTCGAGCAAATTGATGATGAACGGAAGACAGTGATACAGTGAAGACAGTGATATAAAGAGATGTAACTGTCCTTCAGAGACAATCAATTAGGAAGAGGGGGCAATAAGAAAAAATCATCTGGGTGATCTGGAAACTCAGATTATGGACTTGGTTCCCTCTGTTGGACCCTGTTGGGTGATGGACGGTCTGATGAGGAAAGAAGTCATCCTGCAGATCCTTTGAAGAAGTTCCCTGGTAGAGACCATTTTCTGCAAGTCTGTGACTGGGCAGGTGACTAAGCAGGTGTCACTGCAGAGCAAAGTTTCCTATCTCAATGACTTTTTGGTCTTTATTTTTGCTCTTGTACTGCAATTAGCTGCTAGTCAAATGAAAGGAAGGATTTTCAGTCCTTTGAGCCCTGTATTTCCCCTGGAGAATAAGATTTTGGTTTCTTTTGGAATGCAGAGTGTTTGGCCTCATTCATATGATTGCTGCATCTACACATTCTGGGCTTAGCCCAATTAATGAACTGGAGTGCTCTCATTGGAGCTCCAGGGACAGGGGGTTTCAGCATAAGGAGCATGACCCTATTCCCTAGGGCTCCGCTAATGTATTCCTCTTTAATAGCCTTACTGATACTTTTTGTATTCCCTTACTCTCTGCAGACTCTTGAGTTACCCCCTTTGAGCTTTCTGTAATCTGTGACACAGCCAATCAGAAGAAAAAAGAATAAAGTTAAGTATCTGGTAAAAATGCAGTAGCCCAAGAATATGATATAGAAATGGTAAATATTATGTTATAAAAATGATAAAAGAGGGCCGGAGCGATAGCCCAGTGGGTAGGGCATTTGCCTTGCACGTGGCCGGCCCACGCTGGCCCGGTTCGATCCCTGGCATCCCATATGGTCCCCGAGCACCGCCAGGAGAGATTCCTGAGTGCAGAGCCAGGAGTAACCCCTGAGCATCGCGGGTGTGACCCAAAAAGCAAAAAAAAAAAAAAAGATAAAAGAATGTGATAAAGGAAATATGGTCAAGTATCTGGTAATTCCTACGTATCAAAAGAATAAAGTATTTGGGGATCACAAAATTATCAGCCATATTTTATGCTTTATAATTCACTCGGAGAAAGATCTAGGAAATCGCACACTTATTACTCATATAGTAAACGTTCTTTTTTTAGGAGTCATCTGGATACCCTATTTTTTTAAAGGAATGTACAATACTTTATTTATTGGTGGGCCTCTGGTGACCATAAGTGGTGCCAAGTATCAAACCCAGGTTGAGTTCTGATCATCCAACATATAAATAATGCTTTCATTTTTATTAGGAAGAAGATGGAGTCAGAGAAACTGCTTTTGATTTTAACTGACAGAAAACCATATGAATAGGAAAAAATGAAAAATTCATATAATGAAGTTTTCCCGAACATCCAGATATTTATTCTTTTGTAGATCTAGCCTTTATCTTAAAGAAAGTGGGCAGTGGAAATAAATTATCTCCTGCAGAAATAGAAAGTTTCTCTTTCATAGTCCTAGTGCTTTGACATTGTCATAGAACTTTTTGGTTAGTTTTGATCAAACACTTAAGAAAATTATCCAGAAGAAAGGCAAGACATTACTACATATTTGCTCTGAAAAAGGCACTATCCTAAAAGTTTTAGATGAAAGAAAATCTCAATCTTTAAATAAAACTTTTAATCTTAGTGTTATTCCAGCTTATAGACAAAGAAACAGGGAGACTAAGATTATTTACTCAAATCTTAATAGATTTATCCAAATCTTAAAAGTGTCAGAGTAATGATTCAAAAGTAATGATTCAAACCTAGGTCTGTTAGTGACATAGTTCAAATAAACTATGAAGCCTTAATCTCATGGACCAAATACATTTAAACAAAATCTTGTGCATTATTTGATATATTTCACTGCCAGTCCCAAGCAGTTATTCAGGTGGGAACAACATATCATAAAGTATGAAAATTCTCATCAAGGAGAGAACTATTGAATTAGCAAAATGGATAAAATCACTGAAAACTCCTAAAACCCCTTATCACTAAAACAGAGACATTTCAGAAATTTCTTCTGGACACATTTTAGATTTATCCACTATTTTAGTTTCTTTACTCATTGCATGAACAACTTGGATCTGGGCTTGAATTCCAGATGACCCATTAACCAATTGTGTGCCTTTGGTTGTGTTTCTTCTTTGAGCTTCAATGCAAAAATAGTTACTTTGTAGGTCTGGTAAATATTACATATGAGTGCATAAATCTAGTCTATTCCATGACATGTAACAAGTGCTCAGTAAAGAGTATCAATTATTATTATTGCTATGAAATAGGCTTAGGAGTATTTTCTGGTTTTCTACTAAACAAAAACCTTTCTTAAACCATTTTTATTTCTTCTCATAAGCTGCCACCCTTAAGTGTAAAATGATACTGTCTTAAAAGTGAAATCTCCATAATTTGGTTGTCATTTTTTTTTTTGCCTTGGCTCTCAGTCTTAGCCATCAACATTATCCAGGTCTTCATCTGTGCAAGACTCCACTAAGCTTCCTCCCTGGAAGTGGCAGAGAAACTGACTCTTCATTTCAATACAGTCTATAAATGGGGAAGTTGCAGAACAGCTCACAGACTGTGTTAGGAAGACAGATTTTTCTTTGGGCTGAGAACTGAACCAGCTTGCAAAGCACTAGAGCTATTTACAACTGACATTTAAGCAACTACTGTACTGAGAAAGTGGCAAATAATGGAAATAATAACCCTTACAATTCCATTTGGATACACTCCTACTTAAAGACCCTAAGAAAGAAGAGGACCGCTGCTGCAATTGTTTGGTCCTTTGCCCTCTGTTAGAAGAGCTGTAATACAAGGACAGTCGTTAGAAAAGCCCTCCTAGATCCGAGAAGCAAGGCTATATTCATCTGTCGCTTCTGCCACCGCTACTTCGTCACTGCAGACCAGAGAGAGACATGCTCTGAGCACTAGGAAATCACCCCTGTCTCCTTATAACATCGCACTTGGCCTGCAGCAGGTGGTAAAGGTATTTATTGTTGGAAGTCAGAGTCTTGCTTTCTTATTTTTCTACTGATTTCCTGGGGTGGGATAGGCGAGTAGGGAAAGGACTTGCCACAGATGTCTGCAAAAGGCTCAAATAAAGGAATGGGAGTGGGGAAGCGTGCTGCTGAAATAGATGGGGAAAGGCACTGTAAGAAGGAACGCACGTGTAAAACACTCAGTTAAAAGATACAATTGATTTTCATTTAAATCCTTCCAACCCACCCAAAACCCTAATGCGTGGTGGCCTATGCCTTCCAAATTCTCAAAATGATAAGCTGCCAAAGAAAACTAATTGTAATGTGTCTCAGTAATTGCCATGTGTGCATATATACAGTTATAGTAAAACGGTTCAGCGAATCCTGACAGTGATCATGCATATTTAGAAATTACATAAAACGGAGACTTGAAATCAGAAGACCTGAGGAGTTTGCAATGGATCTGCATACGAGCTTTGCCATTTACTGATTGTGTGGCCTGGAAGCAACTGTGACTGCTATGAACCTGTGATTCCACAGTTATAAAAAGGAAATAACATCACTGATATGGACAGGATAGGCCTCAGGGCAGGAAGGGAGGAGACTTGGGGTAGAAATGGAAGGGAGCTCAAATGTCCATGAATTGCTACGCACAATCACTTGAAAACTTGAAGATTATTCCTAGGATTCGGATATCCTGGATACTTAAGATCTGGAATGGAAGGGGGAGGATTTAGACATTCTGGACTTGATGCTTGTGTGAACCGAGAACATATTAATTAACTTAATTAGGAAGTTAAGATAATTATCCACCGGCCACACAGGTAAGTTAAGAATTCTCTGTAAGCGAAGCCTACTCAATTGCTAGTATACACGTCTCAAAGCAAATGATACAGTCAATGTAAATTGACTTTACGGATAGTAAAAATTCTTGAAAATTCTAACTAGCATGAAACTAGCTGGTTCGCTAGTTGTATGGTTTAACATCTAATACTACCATTAAGTACAAAGTTAAATCTGTCCATAGATCCATAAAGTTCACAATCTCTGGCTCAGGGGTACGTGGGCCTAACCCTCCCCCCCCCAAGGAAGCATGGCAAAGTGGGGCACCTTGGGTTGGGCTCAGTGCTAGAGTGTCTCCTCTGCATGTGTGAGACCTGTCATGTGATTCTCAGCCACTGGAAGGACTCCTGGTGCCACAACCAGGAGGGCTACTACTGCTCCACCACAACCAAGTATGTGAGCAACGCATATACACTAAAACAGAGCAAAAGGAAAGGGGTGGGGGACCTAAGAATGATCATTTCATTTGTTCTTCCAAGCAAGTTTTGCTCTAAGATAGGTGTGGCTGAGAAGAGAACTCTAGAGTTTGTTTTCAATTTGTTTTGTTTTTGGAAAATACCTAGCTGGGCTCAAGGCTTACTCTCGGCTCTGTGTTCACGGATAACTCCTGGTGGCGCCCAGATGACCATAAGCGGTACTAGAGACAGAACGAGGTTTGGACACATGCACGTTGAGTGCCTTACCCTCTTGAGCACAGATTTTAATAAAGTGCTGGAGCCTCCCTGGGATTCATAAGAACTGCCCAGATTCTTCACAGGTTTGGATCATTCTGCTTTTAATAAACTGCGAAGTATTTCTTCAACAATAGGTCGGCTTCTTTCTTTAAATTAGTGCTATTTGGGGAATGATGGTGAGAGCACACCAGTACTACACCACCAGTTTTACAAAGGACACTGCCACATCAGCCCCGTCTCAGCAACATGCTAGCTCAAGAGAATCAGAGCCTCTGAATGAATGGCCTGGAATCCATGATTAGCTAGGAAAACAGACTAAGAAATATGTACTTGATCTTCAATTTTATAAGGATTTTCTGTTTAGTTCATTCATTTGCTGGGACGTTCACCTGAGCAGTGTGCAGAAGCCCAGGTATTGTTTGGTGCAGTGGGGAGGCACCTGGAGCAGGGGACTGACCAGGGTCAGGCACATGAGGAAGACCTCAGGCACATGAGCGGACTGACCTCAGACACATGAGGGTGCAAACTCTGTACTATCTCCCAGTTCACTGTGTTTTTAAGTTAACTGACAGAGAAGTCATAACAGTTCATAAAATAGAGATTTCCTGGATCTTTTCCTTCTCTTCAGTGAAGTGTTGATTTCTAATAGAGAAAATAAACTGCCATGCTGTAAATGACACAGCACTGCTAGAGGGTGAAAGAGCAGCAAACCACTCAAGAAATATGATAAATACCCAAGTTCCTGTTACTTAATCCCTGTTATAACTAAAACACCTTTCGTGTTCAAAAAAAATACCAGAAGATTTTCAATCACATTACCAACCAAAGCAAAAACCAGAACAAGTCATCAATCATTGCTTGTGAAAATTGGCAAAATTAAGGTGGCTGACAAAGGCTATTTTGAGGACATGGGTACTCAACGCAGTGTTTCTTGACCATTTTCAGACCATGGCCCCTTATCACCTTTATTCCTTCCTGCTATTTCCACTCCTTTCCACTGGTTGACCCCCTAAATTTGTGCCATTGCCTCCACCTTTAAAAATATATTTTTTTAAATAGAATCACCATGAGATAGACCATTACAAAGCTCTTCACCATCGGGTTTCACGGCCTCCACTTTTATGCAGATCTCAGCTGTGGCTCCTTGGAAACTCTTAGGGGCTTAGAAATACTGTTCTAACGCACTGTTGGTTAAAAAAAAAAAAATATATATATATATATATGTATTATATATCATATAAACTGACTTAGCTTTTATGAAGAAATACATGGAAGCACATATTTCCTATCCAACTTTAAAAAGCATATACCTATTAATCCAGCAAATCCTCTTTCAGGAATAATTTCGAATAAAAAGGATTCATGCATGCACACACACACTCATACATATGAGTATGCATAAATGAATCCTGAATTCTGTATACACACACTGGCATGTATATATGTGTGTATATACATATACATACACACATATATATTTGTATCTCCTTATATTTGAGAGTATTTATATAAAGCATATATATACATATCAGGATATTTAATATAGTAGATTGATGATAACTGAAATAAAAGTCTGTTTATATGGGAATGATTTTTAAAATGAAGATGACATGTTCCTATATCTACTACACAATTAAATAAATGGTCCTGATTTGAATGCATTGACCTGGATATATATATATATATATATGTATATATATATATATACACACACACACATGTATATATAATATATATGTGATTATGTATAATATATATGTGATATATATACATATATATACATATATATATAATCTCATGCAAGGCAAGTGCCTTACCCATGATATTTATTGCTCTGGCACCCTAATGATATATTTTTTAATTTTTTATTATACCACCGTGAGACATACAATTACAAAGGTGTTCATAATTGGTTCTTGGTAATACAGTATTCCAGCACCCATCCCTCCACCAGTGCCCCATTTCCACCACCAACATACCCACCCCTCCCGCCCACCCCCAGGCTGCCTCTCCTAATGATAATTTTTAACTTAAAAATATCATTAGGGTGCCAGAGCAATAAATATAATGGGTAAGGAAGGCACTTGCCTTGCACATGGCAAGTAAGTTACCCATTATATATAAATTATATTTATTGCTCTGGCACCCCTAATTGTTGCAGGACTCCTTTAAGGGCCGCTGCATCTGCTCTGAATTGCCGCCTGCAAATCACTTCGTAGATAAGGGGGTAGTCTAAATGTGGCAGTTTATTTGACCATGTATGCTGTACTAGCTGGTATAAATATTCTCCCATGCTACCACAATCATCGTGGGACTAGCTAGATCTTACCAGCATATTTGCCTGGCCACGTAGGACCCCTAAGTAATTAGGCCAGAGAGAAATGCTGTTTGCTTCCAAGCAAACAAGGATGGCTCCCTGATATACTCAAAGGCAACTAAAATACAAAACTACAATGAAGTAGAAGAGACTTGTGAAGGCTTGGAGAAATATTTAACTGGCATTAGTATTAGTCTTTGGTACAGAGACATGCCATCTCAGAAACCCCCTTCTCTACCCTATAAAGGCATTTCCAGGCAGATCTTGGCTCAAAACATTAGCATACAAAAGAGCCTAGGTGAGGTGCAGGGAGGGATTACCTAAGGGCACTTGACCCTCCCTGCTTTCCATAACAGTGGGAGGAAGGTCTGAGTTGCAGGGGTATAAAACTAGCTTGCTTCCCTCTCTCGCGCGCTTCTTTTTGGGCTCTCTCTTTGTGAGCGCTCACCCTTCTTGGGAGTCTTGTCTTCTCCTTTTTACAGGGCCTTTACACGTGGTGGCCGTCATCTTGGCCTACACGTGGCTGGGGTTCTAGCCTGGAATCCTAAGCACCGGGCTTTTCCTTTTGCTGATTTGTATGCCTGAACCTGTGATAAGTAAAGCCTTTTAAAACTGCATCGGATTCCTAAGTTTTCATCCATTCCTCACCAGCTTCAGAGGTAGAAGAAAACTTCGCTTCCCGGCACTGTCGGGGACCCCGCGGAGCTCCCCAACACCTAATGATATTTTTAACTTATATATATATAAATATATATTTATCTTGTTTATTGATTTATTAACTGTTGGTTTAGTAATTTATTGGTTTAGATTCTTGACTTAGTAATTTAGGGACCAGAGCGATAGTCCAGCAGGGGCAAGCTGTTTGCATGTGACAGACCTGGGTTTGATTCCCAGCATCCTATATGGTTCCCTGAGCACTGCCAAAAGTAATTTCTGAGTGCAGAGACAGGAGTAACCCCTGAGCATTGCTGGTTGTGAGCCAAAAAGTAAAAAAAAAAAATTTAGTACACACACACACACACACACACACACACACACCACGGGTAATCAGAGTGGGAGCTTCCTTCTCTGCAAGGACAGTGAAAGCATGTTTTACTTTTAGAGGACAGAATCTTGTTAGATAGTTTTAGGTGTTATTTCTAGCTCCACCATTTCAGGATTAGGAAATCTTGGACATTAATTTTTCAGTGATTATGATTCATTGTCCATTAAAACGGAATAAACTAGGTCTATTTTATAGAGTTGTTATGAGGAATCGTTGAGAAAGGGCACAGGAAACAGTCACCGCACTGCTGTGCAAAGAAAAAGAATTTCTGCAATGGGCATGTACAGACATGAGATCAAGTGGTTTGTGGAAAATAATTTGTCTCATGAAGTGAGTACCTCTACTGTCAGCAGAATTTTATCTCTATAAAGGGTCCCCGACTTTTTGGCTCCACACTGAACCATCACACCAAATTCTGAACTAATGCAACACTTCCATAGTAGCTATCCTGCCTCCATCACAATTGAAAGTGAGTGTGAACTTTGAAATCAGACTGTGTTCCTAAAATCTGCTCTGAACAAAACTAAGTGTATTGCTTGGAGCAAGGTGCATTTAATCACTAGGTATAATCCTCCAAAAGCCTATTAATATCTTAATTAATGTTATTTTTGGGATTAAATATCACATAATGCATCTAGAACACAGTACAGCAGATGAGTAACAGAAAAATAGCAGGAAAGTGCAACAGCTGAAATCAGCGCTAGGCCTATCTCTTGTACCAACGAGATTCTACCACGAGTGAGTGAGGGAATTCTGATCTAAGAGATTACATGACTTGCTTACAGGATTCCAATTTAGATGGGCCCAACTCAACGCTCTTCTCTCTGTGCTATATGCTCCTTCACTTGGAGCAAGTCACCATATCCTATACAGGTAATCTCTTCTAAAATAATAGGACTAGTTTGGGGGGCTATGTAATTTAGTGGCTATGAGATCTTTGAAAATGAAATGGGGTTTTAGGGAATAATCTCTGGGCACTTGGAATGCCATCAAAATGCCTCTTCCTTGGGTACCCTCATTTGCTTAGAATTTCACTTAGCAACCAGCACCAGGTGCAAATACTCAAGAGAAAAGGACTACATTCCATCTAGTTCAATATACAGGGGAAAGTTTGATTATCCTATTTATTCCAGGGAGAGAATTCAGGCCGTTCAGAAGCATTGGACATTTTAAGTGAGGGAAATGAAAACAGGAGGAAGAACTCAGAGAAGGGAGGGGCACTAACATCCTGAATAGGAATCTTCCTTCTCTCTCTCCATTTTATTTACCCAGTAAACATCTATTAAAGACTTTCTATTACAAAACATAGTAAAAACAGTCTTTGTCTTGAAGAAGTTTACACTTTAGTGATGGTTGTTGGCTTCAGTAGTCTCTTAATATCCTTACTGATATACATGTTTAATGTGTACTTGAGTATCAATTTTAATAGCATGTGTAGGTTACCCATGTTTTAGTTATTTCCAGAAGAAAAAATCCAGCTTTTCTGATTAAGATGACCATCTCACACGCCTTCCATAGTCTAACATGTCAAAATACTGACTGTAACTTAAATTCAACTTTGTTTAGAATTGGACATTGCAGAATGTATCATATGTTAGCAATGTAAAACTTACCTTGTAAGTAATTTTGTATAAGTAAGTATATAAGAGTAGTTGAGAATTTCACAAAAAACTGAAGTGATAGTGCAGTGGGTAAGGCACTTAACTTGCACGCAGCTGACCCAGGTTCAATCCTGGACATCACATATGGCTCCCCAACTCCACCAGGAGCAATCTCTGAGCACAGAGCCAGAAATAATCCCAGAGCACACAGCTGGGTCTGACCAAAAAAAACAATTTTTCACCAGTTTTAATCATCAAACCTAGAACTATATCAGCATTATGATTGATTGTAAAAACCATTTCTTATCTGGGTGCTGATAACATCAGAATAACATGATGAGTACACAGTGGCTCTTGCCTCTTGTTAACATGCCACAGGGTTCTCAGTGATCTTTAACCTGCTGATTCACTATCCCTCTTATTTATCTTCCTGGGATTTCAAGGGGAAAATTGTGACCCGTGCTTACGTTCTAAGTGATACAATTTCTAGACTTAATAATCTATTATTTCACAATCTTACACTTATGTGACTAAGTTTCCTGTGAGTGGGGAGTATGTTATTGTTTCTACATTTGCCTTTAAAATATAACCTTTAAACATTTAACACTATAATGCCTCAGAAATGAGATCAGCTATGGCCCAGGATTCTTGCTGGAAAGTACTATTGCACAATAACTAAGAAAACAGCTGATGATAGATGAAAAAGTTAAATGTGTACCTGACACCTCATTTAATTTAAATATTAGATGTCCACAGTTAGGAAGATTCTTTGGTCATTTGGAAGGACCAGCCATTTACAAGGGGTTTTGTTCTGGGAAGTCTATTGTTAGCTAGGAAGCTTTTGTTTCTGGATGCAGTCAATTTGAACTGGGCTGACAGGCTTACTGCTCCATATAGAGGAAGGAAAATGCCCCCATTGTCTGGGGGCTCACTGGCTTACTTCTTTGGGACCTGCGCAAAGGCACACTTTAACTCAGGAGAAAGACGGTTTCTGAACCACAGGAAGCAGGGTCAACAGAGAAGGCCCTGCTTCCCACTGCGACTGCATTGATACCAAACGGCTCAGGCTTGGGGTGAGCTTCACAGTGTTTTACTAATAAAATCTCATGCCTGGACCAAGGAATATGAACATTTATTTCTGCTGGGAACTGGCATTCACTGGGGATGGAACTAGGTTCAAGAGTGTAACGTATGAAAAGCCAAGAGAATGGCGTTGAAGGGAACACAGTGGAAGAAATCTCAGAAAGAGGCCTCTAGGTGCTACCACTAATTTCCAAAAGGCAACCAAAGGTAGTCTGTGAGAGCACCTTTGAAGAGAGAAGACTGTGCCAGGAACACCTGGCAGATCTTACAGTGTGCCTATGCAAAGCGCTTCCCAAACTCCCCTGCACAGTAGGAGAGCCGGAAAACTAAGTGGTACACATCTGTCTTTTACTTTTTCTCCCTCCCTTCTGCCTGAAACTGGGACAAGTATACAGAATATCAGCATTCATAGTGCTACCAGGAGGATACAGGCTCACCACCAAGAGGGGCAATTCAGCATCCTGGGGTGGGAGTGAGTCTGTTTATTCCAGAGCTGCTATTCCAAGCTCATGCAGATTGCTGTTAGCTTTCTTACATGGGAAGAGCAACCCCATCCACAAAATGTGCTACTGTCTATGGCAGGTAAGTCCTAAGAGTATTAAGCTCAGCACAACTGCATATTATAAATAACAGATTCCTAGGGAAAATGAGGATTGGGGGCAGACCCCGAAAAATCTTCTAAACCTTATTCAAAATCTTTGAAACCTAACTAGAGCAGTAACAAAATATTCAGGAGGGAATTCTGGCAGCCATTTAGATATGGCTAGAGGCCCCTCAGTGGTTATTAAAAAATGTACAAAAATGTTGACCAGAAATGTTGGCTTACAGGATCTGAGACAAAAAGTGATGGCAGAGCCAGCGTGTAAGAAAAAAGTGACCTATCTCTAGCTGGAGGCCCAGAAAGGCTGGGTACGGACCTCTCTGGGGAGGCAGCCCCTGGGGTCAGGCTCATTTCAAATTTCATTAAAAGAGAACCGTAAGGGCGCTTGCCCGTGCTGCAGCTAGGCTGGGGCTTTTTCATTTTCTTCTCTTCTTGCCAATCTAGTTCTTCTCTGCTAGGAAAGATTGTGTGAACAAACACAGTTCCACATTATTTTCACGTCATTCGCCTATTTGCCGGTGGTATCCCAGTGAGCTGGAAGGGAGTCAAGTCTGTGCTCCTTGGGCGCCCAAGGCATTCAGTCCAATATGATCTCAATAGTTAGCACGTGATGTTCCCACTTCTCCCAAACCATTCTCTACACAAGGCCCTCGTTGACTTTCCTAAAATATCAGGCCGGCTTCTTCACTCTGTGCCATTAAACTTAGCATAGTCCCAAATCGCTTCCTGAGCTGCCTGGCTGACTTCCCAGCCTCTTCTCTCTTGATTCCATGCTTTCACCTGTATAGCGAACTATAAATAAATGACTCCCCTGACTCCTCTCCCTTTGGCTCCTCTCTCTTCTCAGGATGTCACTGGGGTTCTGCCTGTGCACTTTGCTTGCCCCCTGCCTGGAAAGCCTCACCCCAGTGGGCCTATCCAAAATAAGATTTATCTCCAACACTCTACTCAAGCACCACTTCTAGGAACCTTTCACTAACACCTTCCTCTGAATAAACCAGTATGTTTCATACCTTATACTGCATGTGTCACGGTGCTTTGATTAAATGGCATTCATGTTTGTCTGGCACATTGTGGGTGACGAATAAACACTTGCTGAATTAAACTTGGCCTCTCCGGGAGCGGTCCAGAAATAAGAAGGTTGTGAAAATGTTGTTCTAGGAATTCCCATGGCATTCTAACAACATGGAGTGAATGGGGCATTTAAAAAAGAAGTTGTGCATTAGTACCATAACAAGATGTACAAATATCAACTCTCAGGCAACTAATCCAGGCAAAATTCTGAAGCTTGCCGGGCAAGAAAACTGTCCTAAAAGAGAAAGAAAAGACCAAAGAATAAGCTTACATGATTGGAAAAAGCTGTCCCCATGTTTGCACCTAAAATAAAAGACTAACGTGTAGTAAGAGGTTGCCTAGGAGTTACCACCCAAACAGACTACTATAAATGTTATCAACTTTCAAATGAGTGTTTGAAAAGAAAGGACATCTTATCACAATTATTAATGATGAGAGAAGGTTGGTGGGAGGGAGAGAGATAGGCACACTAGCAATGGGTGTGATGTCAGAATTATGCTCAGGGGAAACCATTAATTATTATTGCAATTAAAAATCCCAATGAAAATACTAACGATGAAGATATGAATTAATAAATTGGTTATATATGCAACATAACTGAATTCTGGCACTAAGCTCTTCTCTAGGTGAGAGGATTTGAACATGAAGTGTTGGTTTTTAAAAGTGTTTCTTTTATAAAATACCTCTAAAATTCATTCATTGATCACATACTATCGAATTCTCTATCAGTTGGTATGGCGTGAACGAAACCCAGTGGACCTCATTTTCCTGTAATAGCAAAGCACCTCTTTGAGTTGTAATTCTTTGTGGCTCTATGTAATGCAATAGCAGCTACATACAAATATATTTCTTGATAAAATGGTATAAATATGCATTTAGTCTGCCTTGACTTAGAAATATGTAGATTAAGAATGTGTCCTGGAGAAGTGACCCTCTTATTAAAGATCCCTGTGTACATTGTCAAGGCAGCAATGCTTAGACATTTTATATTTCTTTATGTCTCCACTCCCTTTTCTAAAAATACAGTGATGACAGTTTTCTCTGACCTCTACCTGCTGCAGGGGACTGAGAGGACAGGGCTTCTGATGCTCATTAAAGTCATGAGCTTCTTGAGAGAAAGAAGAAATATGTGCTGTAGCTCTACCTGTTAGTAACCTGGATACTGCCTGAGGCCTTAAAAGTCCAGCTTTATTAGTGGATTAAGTATGTAGTTATCAAGATGCTGTATAACTCTATCCAGTAAACTAGCTCAATAAAGGCCATACAAGGATGACCAAAAACTGTAACTTGTTTAGAAAGACTTCATTCTTCTCACTGTTCACAATGTTATCACCCACCTGAAATATATTAGACCAATTAGATACTTTTTATTTAAAAAAGCAGTTGATGAGGAATACCATGACAGAAAAACTTTAAACAAGGTGCCTGGAGAATGGAGTAAAGACAGCATCTAGATCCTGCCCTTTTTTTGAAGAGCAACCCCTTGCTAATGCATGAATACTCCACTTTCAACCTCACTAGAGTAGCTACTTCCATAAGAAAAGTCATGATGTCCCAATTTGCACAGAAATATACTGGTCTCTTTCAAATGCATGTATTTTAAGGGCTCAAATACGATTTATCATGGATTAATAAAAGCTTTTAAAAAGGGAAAAAGGAAAAATCAACACCCTTCTTACCTTAAAAAGAAAATGTGCAGAAGTCTTTTGTCAAATAGGGGTGTAATGATATTGCACACCCCATCTCGGCTTATTCTCTTTTCATTATTCCTTTGTTGGATGGGAAAGCATCATCACTTTTCCAGTAAATATTTACTAAATGCCTACTTTGCAGCTAGTACTATGCCTCAAACATTATTTTGACTCTCAAAGAGTGTAGCAAAAGAAAATGAAGGAAGTAGATGAAAGATGATTAAATTAATTAAGCTCTCACACTGTGCCAGGTGCTTTTCTTGCTGAATACCATTAACAACTGGGAAGAAAAGGTAGGTAATGACTGTCGTCATCTAAGGAACATGAACCAAGGCTCAATAATGTATCCATAGTCACATAGCTGAGTAGACTTGTATTTGCATTTAAATTGGCCTAATTCTGAAATCTCTTTTTAAAATTTCTTTAGAAAGCAGAGAAAAAAAAATCACCCATTATCCTAACACTACAATACAAAAACTATGTAAGTATTTGGGAGAATTTCCTTATAATTAATTTTTTTCCTACTCATAGGTTAATTTTTATTTAAATTTCTAAAATGCACAGTTGTAATCTAAACCTGCTATCCTATATTTTATTGTAACTATAGTGCTATTGAATGTGAAGTACTCCATTATTCTATAAAAGCAGCAGAAAGAAAAAATATTGCCAATTAGATGATGCTACTGGCTGGGATTTATTCAGATATCAGCAATATTCACATGCGACAATAAAAATCATGTACCTTGGCATCAATGACCTATTCTACTTGCTACAACGTCCACATTCATTGTGTCCACCGTCTTCCTGCAGGGGAGAGCAGCTTCTCAGCCAACGAATGTGGAGCACCGCTGTGCTAGATAGGCTCATCGCCCCTCGGAAAGGAAGGGTGCTGACTGTCTTTCCCACAGACGTGCTCGCTCCAGAGTAGGCCCTAAATGGGTCTTGTGCGGATTAATATATCACTAAGACTTACTAAGCACTTTATGCCAAAAGAAGGTCAACATTCCCATAAGCTCGAAGAATGGCAGAAGTCTACGATTTGTTAGGGCACAGGATGTTTCTGTGGCCACACTTTGAGAGAGCGAAAGGTGGGTGAGATTTTGAACTTGAACTGCCTATTCCTGGGAATTTTCAAGATCTTTTTCTTCTTAAAGTCTACCACCATTTCACATTGCTTAGTCTTCCTTTTTTCAGTTTATTATATCACCGTGACACAGGCATTTACAAAGCCGTTCTTGATTGGGTTTCAGTCATACAGTGTTGCAGCACCCATCTCTCCACCAGTGCACATATCCCAACACCAATGTCCCGTTTCCCTACCCCCATCCTGCCTGCCTCTATGATAGGTACTTCTCTCTCTCTCTCTCTCTCTCTCTCTCTCTCTCTCTCTTCTTCTTCTTTAGTGCACTTTGGTTTCCAGTACATACACTAAGGAGTTATCATGTATATCCATTTATCTAATTTCAATACTAAGTTCTAGTCTCATTTCACATTGCTTATTCTTTAGATCTCCAGGAGCCTACCCTGATATTCTTACCTAAGCTTAACTTCATAATATAGTTTGCTTCTGACATCTTGGGAAATTATTCATGCTCAATTTGAATGCTGCCTTTGATACGTTTGGGTCACCATCCATACATTTCCAGTCATAACTATTTTGGAGTGAATTTAACAAGAACAGAGGAGAATTCTACTAAGAAGCTAAAAAATAAAGTCTAAATGGATAGTATCCCTTCTGTTTATATTGGTTTCACTGCCCTCCAGAAATAAAAGGTTATGAATACTTTCAGTCTATGTAATTTAGATATTTAGAAAAGTTGGTGTTGCAACTATCTATGAATATTCATGAATATATCCTGTTCAGTCAAGAAAATCGAGTTAGTTTAGCTCCATTTCTAATGGAATTCTTTTTATTTCTCTTTCTTGTTCAATTGCTGTGTCAATACTATGCTGTATTTCAGAGGTGAGAATGAACATCCATGACTTGTGCCTGATCTTTCCTGCTGTTTTTGCTGTGGCGTGTCAGCTGTGGTTCGCTGTAAATGGCCTTAACTCTGTTGAGTTATATTCCTCCTATTTACTTTTATTGAGCGTTTTCTCTAGTTCTTTAAGGTGTTAGTATCTTACTTGAGATTTTTCTTGTTTTCTCATGTAAGCTTGTATTCCTGCTACCATCACTTTTGCTATGTCCATTTATTCTGGTAACTCATATCTTTATACATATCTGTTTCTAAGATATGCTTTATTTTATTTTTTGGGGGGTGGGGAGGCATACAACCAGCATTAGTCAGGGTTCATGTCTGGCTTTGTGCTAATGAGTCACTCCTGGAGAGCTCGGGGGCATATAGGTTGCTGCGGATCGGACCCGTATTGGCTGTGTGCAAGGTAAACACCCCATCTGCTGTACTATTGCTTGGGTCCCCAAAACTGTTCTATTTCTTCTTTGATTTAAATGTTTGTGTTTTCCCTGCATTTCTCTTTATGGTTACCTTCTACCTTCCTAGTATTGTGACCTGTAAAAATAATTCACTTGATTTTTAGTCTTAATGACTTTATTGATACTTATTTTGTGTCTGAGCCTATTTTTTATTCTCAAAATCGTTTCATGTGCCCCAGAGAAGAATGCTCATTTGGCATTTTGTGGGTACAGTGCTGTGTAAATATCTCAAGTTAAACTTGTCCAACCTCTTTCAAGGCTGTTTTTTCCATATTGCATTTCTATCTGTTGATCTGTCCAATGGTGTCAAAAAATCATTGACTGCTTATTGTGTTGGTATAGATGTTTCTTCTTAGCACTATTTATTAGTAGTGGCTTCATACATTTTGATAACTCTTCATTTGGTGCATAAATGGTAATTGAATGTTAAATATTCTTTATTTGTGAACTCCTTAATCACTATTTGCAGATGATGTAAGATACACAAAGCATCCTAAAGAGCCCATCAAAAAATATTAGAAATAATTAACCAATACAGTAAAAGGGCAAGCTACAAAATCAATCTACAGGAGCTATTGTTTGTTGCATGTACAAACAATAGAATTAGAAGAAAAAAAATTTTTAAAATACTTTTATAGGGGCTGGAGCGACAGCCCAGCAGGTAGGGCATTTGCCTTCGCATGCGGCCGGCCCATGCCGGCCTGGGTTCGATCCCCGGCATCCTATATGGTCCCCGAGCACTGCCAGGAGTAATTCCTGAGTGCAGAGCCAGGAGTAACCCCTGAGCATCGCCAGGTGTAACCCAAAAAGCAAAAAAAAAAAAATCCTTTTATAGTTACATTAAAGAAAAACACAAAGTACCTAGGAATATACTTAACAAAGGAAGTGAGATTTATACCTGAAAACTGTCACTATTTAAATAGAAGGAGACATGATGAAATTGAAAATGTTCCATGTTCATGGACTGCACTTGCTAAAATGACAGTACTAACCAAAGCATTACACAGACACAATGTAATTCTTATAAAAATCCAAACTGGATTTTCTTTTTTCCTTTGAGGTTTCCCAAGCTGTGTTCTGGGGACCTTGGAATTACTCCTAGTGGCATTTGGTCAACTGTGCTAACTGGTTCAATGCCAGCCCTGACCAAATGTGGCAATCAGGGTCATCCCAGAAAGCACCTGGGGTGACCAGAATCACATTCAGAAGAACTCAGGAGCCTTCAAGGATATACCCAAGATATATATGGACTATACAGAAACCACCACCACCACAACAAAAACCCAAGCTGAATAAACACTTCTCCAGAGAAGATACACACGTGAAATGCACATAAGGAAGTATTCATTATCACTGCTTATGAGTAAAATGAAAATTGGAAGTATAATGAGAGACTTCACCACTGGACGACAGATCTCAATAAGGCTAGAAACAGTGCTGCTGGGGTGTGGAGGAAAAGGAAGCTTCATTCATTCTGGTTAACAGTTTTGACCTCTATCAAAAACAATGTGCATATTTCTCAAAACATTAAATATATACCACAATATAATTCACCAAGTCCACTCCCAGCTATTTATCTTGAGAACACAAAAAGACCTATTGAAAAGATATTTGTACACTAATGTTTACTGCAGCTTTACTTACAACAGACAAGATATGGAAACAATTCAGTGTCTAACAACAGATGAGTGGATAAAAGAAGATGTGGTTTTCATACTTAATGGATGATCAACGAGCTGCACAGCAGATGAAACCTTGCCTTGTCCAAGACTGATTGGGAGAGGCTCATATTAAGTAAATAAATCAAAAGGAGAAAACCCGAATACCAGATGATTTCCACAGGTGGCATACAAAAACGTAGTAAGGGAATAGATTATTCCAAGCAGATATACACTCTTATAATCATAACAAAATTAAGGTTACGGGGTGGGGGCAGGGTAGAAAGGGTCCAGTGAACTTTAGTGAAGGAATATCAGCACCTTGGTGGTGAATGTGCTACGGTAGGTGACATTGTGCTCCTAAGACATAAACGTTTGCAATAATTTAAAACAATGTTTCCTTAATTACATAGATGATTAATGGGAAGATAGTGATACCTCAATAAAAATGGATTTAACTAATAAAGTCACTGAGTCAGACTCAGACTGCCATTTATATTCTGAACTAAGTCCGAGACATGTATTTTCCCAACACTGATTTCTGCTGCTTTCCTTACCTTATTTCATTCCTCCATGGACCGATCTAGTCCCTTTGTGTCTTAACAACATATACTTTTTAAAGATCTCTAAGATAAATAGCAAGGATTAGAAAATTCTGAACCTCAGAGTAAAGTTTAAACATTAATGGCGGCATTTCAATTTTATACTGTAGAGTACGACTACTCTCAGAAAGATAGAGGAGATAAGGAATCAGTGTTAGAGCCAGGAGAGACTTAACTCAATTTGGAGAACAGGTATTATTTTATCTGGGCTTTGTAGACCCAGAACGATCTGGCAATAATGGAACGGGGTTAAAGGAGAGAGAGAAGGGCATGAGTGGGCCAAAGTACTCCTGCCTTTCCCTTTCACAGGCTGTGGATGGCTTAGGAAACAATATGTTATTGTTAGAGCATCTAAAGTGTTGAAGTGTTGGGTCAATGGTGCATCGCTTTTGGGTGTCATAAGTCATACGCTTAGGTCAAATGTAAGAAAATACTTGAAAAACAATGATGTCATGGCAAAATAAATTGTAGCTTTATTTATTTATTTACTTGAGTTTTTGGGTCACACCTAGTGGTGTTTAGGGACTGCTGCTGGCTCTATGTTCAGGGAGTGACCTCTAGTGGTGCTTAGGGGATCATAATGTGGTGTCTGGACTCCTACAGGAATCTGGTCCATTCAAGGCCTCACTTTCTGGCCCTCATAAGAAATTTTAGGGGAAAGTTGTAAAAGTCAAAGTCTTGATAAAGAAATATATGAAACTTGACAACTGGGAAATAAGACACTTGATTAGAAGCATGGGTTGCCGTGGAGGTTACTCTGATGAAAGGTACGGGGTTGGAACACTATGCACGAAATCCTACCATTATCAGTTTTGTACATCATATGTGAAATGATGTTTGAATCATTTAAAACATTTAAACGCAAACCTTTAAAAATAGAAGCAATGTTACTAAATTTACCCCACCCTTAGACCCAGGGGACTAACAGCTACTTGCTTACCATGCACATGGATTCCATTTGGTTGAAAAGAAGAATTTGTTTCTGGCTGATAAGACTTCAGGTGGGATCCTGATGGCTGCTGAGTATGGTGTGACTGTGTTCTTTGCATTATTGACGAAGGAGCAGGAACTCTCCGGGGGCTGATGTGGTGAGGAGATGGAGCAGAAGGTGCAAACCTGAGAAAACAATTATATAAGGAAAGACGAGAGACAAGAAAGAACAGAACAAAGAAATTATTCAGAGTCAAATTCTAAGGACCATTTTGGTTATATAAGGGTACGGCAAAAAGCCTTTAAAAATTTTTTTTATGACTTTCCACTTGCATTTTTAACCACTGACTTCCCAAATGCAGTATTGATGTACCAGAAGAGATCAACAAAGGGAAATCCAGTCTGAATCTGAATTCTTCAAGCTTTTAAAAATGTTCTCCAAATACTCTGTTTAGTGAGATTTAAAGCATATCATTTGTTTCCACCATTCTTTTCCTGCTAGTTTTTTAAATCCATTTGCATTTAGGAAAATTTGACTCTCATGTTGTGATTCATTAACCTTAGCTCATAAACATTTTGTCCAGAAGACATGTCTTCTGAGGTCCAAGATGTGTTGTCTTTACTATAAGCTTTAAATCCTTTACTATTCTCCTTAAATCCTTTTCTCCTCATTTTCTTTTTGCCAAGAATAAATTAACATAAATATCTAAGGTCAGATGTGGTTTTAAAGCCAAAATCAAGAGATCTGTGTGGGTTCTGTGTTTGACAAAGAACACTTGCCTGGGTGTAAGTGAAACACAAAGAGAGGATTTTTTTTGTGCGACACATGTGCCATTACAATAAGAATAGCTGTCATTTCTGATGGGGGGGCATATGGGTATTTAAATAAGATGTCATTCTAATGCCCAAGGGTGGGCAAATAGGTCACAGGAGGACATATCAAGGGTAAGAATTTAACACAGGTGTGTGGGGGGGCAGAGGTTAGCTAAGATAGGGAAGGGATCAGTGTGCCGACAATAGTCGGAAATGGCAACGCTGTACTAGAACTGAAAGTAGATAAAGAGACATGATGTCCACTCAGTTTATTATTTGCAAACCTTAACATGCAAAGGAACAGAGAGAGAGAAAGAGAAACAGAGAGAGAGAGAGAGAGAGACAGAGAGAGAGAGAGAGAGAGAGAAGAAGAAATGTGCTTCCATTGAGGGAGACTGAGTGGTGGGAGGGAATCGGGGACACTGGTGGTGGGAAATGTGCACTGGTGGAGGGATGGGTGCTACAACATTGTATAACCAAAACCCAGTCATAGAAAGCTTTGTAAATGTCTATCTCACAGTGATATTATAAAATAAAAATAATAAGTGAGACATAATTGCCAACTAACCTGAGCTATAAAACTGACAATTATTGCCGATCTTATAACTTTAAATTAGAATTGGCAAGATGTGACTCTTACGTGAGTGTCTGAGGCAACTGATTTATAATGCGTATATTGTGGCCACACAACATTATATTTTGACATCTGTAAACACTGTTTCATGTGTGCCATCAAAAACTGTTTTCACTCATCAATTTATAATTCATCCCCCTTGGCCTATGTGACCCACCCTCAAATTCCCAACCCCTCTGGAAGCCTCATGTATGCTTTCTATACCTGATTTTGTGCTTTTCATATGTGTGTGAATTTGTTATATATTTTAAAACTTCTATGTAAGTTTTTGTCATACTTCGGCTTAATTTCGCAAGGTTTTATCCTCTAAAGAATCAATGTGTCTGCAAAAATGGACACTGAAACTATCTCATGCCACATACAGATGCTTACTAAAAATGAATTAAAGACCCTGATAATAGTCTAGAATTTGTAAAATACATTGAAGAAAAAATAGATGAACTCTCCAGGATCTCAACCTCAGAAGATTTAACTCCAGAAGCAAAAATAATCAAGGTGGATTATGCCTAAATCAAACTTTTTTTTTTTGGCCTGGTAAAAGAAACAGAGGTGATAGCCAAAGGCTATGAAAACATCAACTTTTAAAAGCTGTGATCACAACAATAGTCACTGCAGCACTACACAGCCCAAATGTTCAATGTAAGTGAATAAAGAAGTTGTGGAACACGACTCAGCTCAAGAAATCATGGTATCCTGACTTGGCTGCAGATGGACAGAGTTAGAGAGTGTCACATTAGGTCAAACAAAAGCAGAGAAAGATAAATGTTGTATGGTCTTACATATATGGAGCATACAGAGTAACTAAGAGAATAGACAAGTCTCTAATTACAACAAATCCTTAAACTCTTACTACAAAAAATAACTGAGTTTATCAAGTAGCAGAGGAAGGGGGCTTGGTGGTACGAGTGGGGGAGAAAGAAAGAGACAGACTGTAAGCCAATCAAGACAGTGGTGGAAGGTCACTGGTTCTTTGGAAGTGGTACACATGAGTAACCTGGTACACCAAAGAAAAGTAAACATTAACAACATTGTAACCATATTACCTCACTCTCAATTCAGAAAAAAATAAAGAAAATAAACCAACCAAGTGTAAAAAGATTGAGTGGGTGGGGAGTGGTAGAAAGAACTCAAAAACACGGGACTACTTACTAAGGTCCTGTCTATGGTATTATATGCATTGTACTGGTCAGTCCCCTGCCCCTAGAGGTGTTGCAGGTGTGGCTGTGGTGCTGAGGTGCGTTGGCAGGTGGCAGACAGGAGGCAGGCTTGTCTACACCCAGGGCTCTGCCCCTGTGAGCCCTGGATGGTTGATGGTCTGACAAAAAAAAAAAAGACTGGAGCCTCTAGGGCGAACCCAGAGCCACAGCAGAGCCTGGCAAGCTACCAGTGGATTATTCTATATGCCAAAAACAGTAACAATAATGAACCTAATTCCATATGAATGGAGACATTACTGGTGCCCACTCGAGCAAATCGATGAACATCGGGAAGACAAGTGACTGGTCAATCAGGGCCCATACTGCCAGAATATGAATTCTTCTAATACCCAATACACCTTCTCCAATTGAGAAAATGAAAAATAATTTTCTGTGCTCTTTGTAACCATGTAGTATATTAATGAGAGCTTAATTTCTAGCCTTAGGGAAGCAACATACAGGATATTTGTTTTAAGGAACTATGCTCATGTGCTAAAGTTAATGCAGGTTTCTCCATAATGGATGGAAATGAAACAATGTGTGACAAATGGCAACACTTTTTTTTAATAGCTGAGTAGTACTCATTGTGTATATGACAGAAATCTGTATTCTATGAAGGATGGATCGACATGTACGTTATTTACATAACTTTGTCATAGCAAATAATGCTGCAATCAGCACCATGATTCTCTTATAGTTGTAAATTCGTATTTTTTACGTTCTCTGGATAAAAATATGGAACCAGTAGGACTAGATTATCAGGTAAGTTTATTCCTAATTTTCTGAGGCATCTTACCATTATTTTCCATAGAGGCTGCACAAATTTATAGTCACACTAACAATGTACAAAGGAGTTAACTTTTTGCACATCCTTGCCAACACCTGTTTCCTTCTGATTTAACATCCATCCATCTGAACAGGTGGGGTGATAGCTCAGTGTTTTTTATTTCTATTTCTCTATATTACAAATGATGCTGATGAAGCCTTTCAAGTGCCAATTGGTAAGAAATATCTACATAGGCCCTCAACCTATCCTTTAACTATGTCATTTATTTTTCATTTTTGAGTTGTGTGAGTTCTGAATATACTTTGACAATTAACCTCTTGTTGAATGTATGGTTTGCAACTATCTTCTTTTAGGCAGTAGAATGCCTCTTCATGTGATGTGATGTTATGTGATGTGTGTGTGTTTGTGTGTGTGTATGAGAAATAGATGAGAGGAGATGATGAGATGAGAGGAGGAGGAGAAGGAGCAGAAGAGAGGAAGGAGGGTGAGTTCTATATAACGGTAGAGAAATCACGCGTCATGGCACCATCACAAGCTGCAGGCAGTACTGGAGAATGGAGAGTGCCACACATTTTCATTTCAATGATGTGGTAAATGTGATAACGGTTTTTCTTCTTTATGAATTTACTTAGTACCTCTAAGTTTTTCTCTGTTTCACACACACACACAAACACACACACACACACACACGCATGCACATCTGTTGATTCTATTTATCCATTTAAAGAACCAGTTGGTTCACTGATACCTTCTATTGTCTTTTAGTTCCTATTTCATTCTTTTCCATTATAATATTTTATAACTTCTTTTCCTATTGAAGTTGGGTTTCTCTTTTTTAGTTTCTCTGGATGAAAGGTTAGGGATGTTTTTATTTTCTGAGGTAGGTTTATATTGTTATACACAATGCTTTTGCTATCAAGCTATCTCCATCTGTTCTGGTTGTTGTATTTTCATTTTCTTTTTCTCAAGATATTTAAAAACTGCTGTTGACCCAATCCACTACAAGATTATTGAAAAGTGCAAATTTCAGTGAAATGATGAATTCCAAAACCAGTGCTAAAATAACATTCTTTCATTCAACTTGCATTATAACAATGATGAGCAAAATTTGAGCAGATCTCAAATAAAATGATATTATTTAAGGACATCTTGTAGTTTTTCAGTAGTATGTTGTTTAATCTCAAAGTATTTTTATTTTTTTCCAAAGCTTTGTTCTTGTGATTGATTTATATTGCATGCCAGTATAATCAGAAAAGATGGCAGGATTTTAATATTCTTAACATTTATTAAGACTACTTTTGTGACTTAATATGTGCTAGATATTAGTGAATGGATAATGTGCACTTTAGACGATAGTGTACTCTGTTACTTTTTATGTAATGACTTAGGTAGGTAGATATCTGGAAGTGCGTCAATTAAGGCCAATGCTTCCTTATTTGTTTTATGTCTCTAGTTAATCTAACAATGATTAAAAAAGGATAAAAATTTCCTATTGCCATTGTATGATAATTTTTCCCTTGCAAGTTTTCTTAATGCATATCCGTGGTTCAACCCTGGACTGGCATTAACCCTTATGTTTAATTTTTGAATTGACCACTTTTCCAAATGTATCAACTTCATATTTTCTTTTATTATACTATGCATTTTATAGTCATTTTGTCTGTATGACTGGCATGGAGCAGCTGTTCCCTCTCTCATTTTCTCTCAGTGTGTGTGTTCTTATTTTGTGCAGTAGTGTTATAGTTAGGCATGGTCTTATTTCTTATCCACTCGGTCAATTTGATTATACAGTGAAGTTTATTAATAATTAAATTTATGATGTGTTTATGGTCATTTTGTTATTTTGTTTTGACTGTACCTCCCCTCTCTTCATTTGTCCTTTTCTAAATTTGATAAATCTATTTACTGTTATATTTGCTTTCAGTTCACATTTTCTTTTTTTGTTGTTAAAGATTTAATTTAATTTTTCTGCCACACGGGGTGATGTTTGGGCTATTCCTAGACTGGTTCTTGGGGGGACAATTCAGTGCCAAGGATCAAACCTGGAGCTTTGGCACACAAAGTATGTGCTTCAATACACTGAACTATCTCTATGGCCCCTAGATTTCTGTTTTAAAGTTACCATCAGGTTCACATAAAATATCCTATGTATTACTTTATTTTAATTGGTAACAGGTGGGAATGTATGGCAGCACTGCAAATAAATAACAATAATACTAATACTACTATAAACTATAATCAATAAAAACAGATTTGGAAGAAAATAAATAAACTTAAATAAACTTATATCAAGTGAAGTTTCTTGAAGGGATCACATCAGGCTGCACTCTGCGCATTCTCCTGGCTCTGTTCTCAGGGATCAAATATGTGTTGCTGGGGATCCAACCAAGGTCACTCGAGTGCAAAGCAAGAGCCTTAACCCCTGTACCCAAAGTGAATTTTTCAGTGTATTTTAATGATCTATTATTATTTTACTCCTGCCCATGTTTTGTTTCTGTTCTATTTTCCTTCCCTCTATTTTTTGATTGTTTTTGTTTTTATTCACACTGTTACTTTTCTCTCTTAACTTTCACATCAAATTTCTATTTATTTTATTCCCTACTTTGGCTATAATTTTTATCTTTTTCTTTACTGTTATTTCTCTTTACTGTAAAGAAAAAGATCTTTTCCTTTACTGTGATTTCTTGTAACTTATTAGTGATATTTTATTTTTAAAGTTCCTTTAATATTTCTTTTATAGACATTTTAGTTGTGATGCACTTTGCAATATTTTGTTTATCTAAAAGTTCTTTATTTCTCTTTCAATTGTCAATGATAACCTTGGCAGGGAGAGTATTCTGATACAGCCTTTCAGTACTATGAATATCTCACACTATTCCCTTTAGGGATTTACTGTTTCTATTGAGAGGCTCACTGATAATCTTATGGGAGCTCCTTTGTTTGAAACCCGATGTTTTTCTTTTGCCATTTTAATCTTTTATCATTTTATTCTCTCTTTAAAATTTTTCATTTTAACTATAATGCGTCTTAGAGTTGATCTCTTTGGGTTCATCGTATTTGGAACTGTTTCGACTTCCTGTATCTATGTCTTTCTAATCCTTCCTACATTAAGGGCTGTTAGCTATTATTTCTTCAAATAAGTCCCCTGCTCCTTTCACACTGTCTTTCCAGTACCAGCTGAGTGCTAATGTGATGTTTCTCAGTGTTGTCCCATAAACAACTGGAGCAACACTTTAAAATACATTATTTCTTGTCTTTTTAAAACTTTGTTTTCTACTACCCTGTATTTCAGATGGCCGAGTCAATTGGCTATTTATTTAGTCTCTGTTTTAGTTTCTCCATTATAGTATTTTTCAGTTTCTATGCCTCTCATTTGAAACTTTCTCATATTTTTTAATCTTCATGGTAGTGCTGATTTCCTCATCAGTTCTTGCAAATTCTGTTGCACATCTTTTTTGTATCAGAATTTGTAAGAATTTTATAATCACTCATATATTCATGAAATCTACATCATATACTTATATCTATTCACTAAGTGCTCTCCCTCCAAAATTTATCTTGCTCTTTTATTTGGTCCATATTTCTCTTCTTATCCTTTTGTTTGACTTTAAGCCTATTTGTATTTGTACAGGTAAACCGGTATTTCTCTCAGTCTTAAGGAATTGGCTTGTAATGGAAACAAACCTTACTCATTTAACATGCTAATTTTTGACTGTCTCTCATATTTCTGTGAGAATCTAATCAGATTTTTTTTTTTTGGGTAAGTCACAGATGTTGAGTGCCGAGAGCTGGTTTTACAGTTGTGCTGGATCTTTGGTATTCATAAACATATTCCTCCCTGACTTCCCAAGTGGGGAAGTCCTGTGTTGTACTGTGTGTGCTTCCCAGGTCCAGATGACACTACAAGTGGCGTCCTGTGTTGTACTGTGTGTGCTTCCCAGGTCCAGATGACACTAGCCAGGGTCACTGAGGCTGAAGTTGCTGGAAAGATCTGGATATGTTGGTAAGTTCAAGAGAATTTTGCCTCCCACTGCGGATGCCATTGATATCAGATGGACAAATGGAGAGCTCTGAGTGAGCACTCTCACAGTGAGCAATTTGCCAAGGTCTTACTCCTAAAGAGACTGTATCATTTCCTGCCCCACTGAAATTTTTATTTTACTCTGTCACCTGTGAATCAAACCCATGCTGGATATAAGGCAAATGCCTACCTGCTGTACTGTCACAAATTACTCTTATCTATTCCTGGTTATACCTTCTTGAGTACCACATGTTATGTAATATGCTGATGATGTTGAGCAAAGAAAAAAAATACAGTTCTTGCATTGTTTTTCTGAGACAGAGAGGAATAAGTTAATACTTATTTAAGCCTATAACTGAGTATAATTTTTGTTTTTTCATTAACATAGACTAAATTTTTATGTTATTCAACCAAATGAGATTATATGGCTTCAGCTTAATAGAATTTCAAAATACAGTATGTCATCCCAAAAAATAATTTACAAAATTTATATGTACACTATTGTTAAGTGAACTATATCTGCATATAAAACAGATTTAGTAAAATATAGAATTAGTAGAAAAATTTAAATTTCCTTATATAGAAACAAAGATGAAGACTAATAAAATGTAATCATCAATATCCAGACAACTTTTAGGAACAAGGAGATAATTAAGTATTCAGAACTAAACTTTCAGTGTAATAAGTGAATGTTCAAATGTGATTTTTTATGCACAGAAAAGGATTAAATATGTTACTGCCTCAAAATACAAACATAGCATTTTATTGAGAAATATCCCAGAAGTTCCTTATCAATTAAGTTTAATTTTTATCATTTGTCTACTTATTAATCAGCTCCTAGAAGAGCAGAAATAGCAAGTTTACAAGGAATGAGGAGCAGGAGAGGAGTAAAGAAGCTAAAAGAGTTTTATTGCTGGAGGCAAAGCCTGAGAGTCTCCAAACACAATCACTGACAACCAAGAAAGAAACCGGAAGTATTATTTTAAAAGTCAAAAAGACGATACAGGAGGGACACAGCTTGACAATAATAGTTGGAAATAGTAATGCTAGACTAGAACTGAGTACTGAAAGGGATATACGTGCGGTACCACAAACCACAATGGGGAGGGGAGGGAAGGTTGCTGGGGAGGCGAAACTGGGAACACTGGTGTTGGGAAATGTGCAGTGGTGGAGAAATGGGTGCTGGAACACTGTATGACTGAAACCCAATCATGAACAGCTTTGTAATGATCTATCTCATGGTGATTCAATTAAAATTTTTTTTTAAAAAGAAAAAGATCCACTCAAAGCTAAGCCAAGAAAGCAACATTAGAGAAAGCACTAACAGTCAAGAACAATGGAGAAAAGGAATTGTTCTAGAGAGCAAAGATTAGAAGACTAGAGAACTGCAAATAAACAAATAGAAAAGAAAAGACACATGAATAGTGTTTCTTTTATTTATAAAAACATGGGTGTTTACTGTAGAGCAAGCATATAAATAAAAAAACCCATATCACTAAGCAATGTGCTCACTGCATAACAAAATATTAGCACTTATGGGAAAATCACTTCCCATATTTTTGGTGGCTTTACTTATTTTTAATCCTTTTTTTTGGTAATATACCACACGCTCACACACACAGTTTCAATACACTCAACTCCAAAGAGAAATTTTTAAAAGAAAATTTCTTAATCCATGTTGGATGACAGGTTTAGCTAGTTTGGGAGCTTTGCTCACAGCTTAATCTATTTACATGTTCTTAAGCCAAGGTTCATTCTAATGAGATCTCTTCTACGTAAACACTGATAGAGGGTGTGGCAGTTACAGAAGTCACCTTGACTCTGAATAACTTCTGGCTTATTATTCATCTACTAAGACTTCTATGTTATCTACACTGGGCACAGCTCCTCTTTATACCCGCTGCACCCAGTGTGGGACAGTTAGAATTTACCAGGAGACTGCCACCCTGGCTACATTGAGACTATCTTGATTATAGAAAGGATCATACTAGTTTGCCCTCAAGCAGGCGAGTGTGACTCTTTCAGTACATGGAGAACAAGATACTCAGAATCATCCTGGTGCAGATAATAAATAAGAAGGATCTTGCGGGTACTATATAGATTACATGAAGCCCATGAAATTAAGATGTATTACTTTATACCAGCCCCCCACCCTTCTCTATCCAGTGTTTTACATAAGAGATAATCTCCGAAGAAGAGATTAGTCCTTGGTATAGCCCTTTGTTTATGTCTACAATAGGGTGTGGCACCAGCCCTTCTACACTCTGTTTAGGGTTCTTTGTTGACAGGACACTCCCTGTCACAGATAGGATTACTTTGGTGTATATAAGGGACTGACTTGAGGCACTCTTCCCTTTCCCCTTCTTTTGGTAGGACTCCTCTCGGGAGAGATCCTCTCTCTGTGGTGGGAGACTTGGGCGCTCCTGTATGGTCTAAGTTCTTACCAGAGCTAGAGTTCTTTCATTATATTGGATTGCACTGGTAGAGCTGTTGTACTATTTTTGGACTGTGCCAGAGTTGTGAGTTTTTATCTGTTACCGGTGATCTCGGAGGTAGAAGAGAACTTCTGTCCTGATAGTGTTGGGGACCCCAGTGGCTCCCCAACAAATCCATACTTAAGAGAATTTATGCTGAATAAATACATTTGATGCTGAGTATACATGACAGTGATTTAAAATGTTTCCTCCTATGGAATCTCATTCTTCTTTATGGTAAGACAAGCTGAGATTGTTCTAATTCACTCAGGGTTAGTAGTGCCCAAGAGCTAGGAAGAGAACTGAACTCTTCTGGGGCCAACCCCTACCCTCAGTTGTTGGTCTGCAGCTGCGGTGTCACAGATTTTATTCAACATAGCTAACGAGTCTTTGACCTTCTCTATTTCTCTGAAAAGATAGAAGAATGCTACAAAATTACGCATGCAACAGACTAGAGTATAAAAAAACCACTCTGCTTACAAGAAACAGATCACACAAACGCAAACCAGAGAACTGAGTCAACTATTTATATTCATTTTGTGAGTTTGTGTAACCTTAGCATGAACACTGATTCAATGGTTTGCTCAATTCCCATCCCCCATCCCCAGCCCCCACAAAGAAAAAAAAAAAGAAACAAAGAAATTTTAAAGGGTTTATAAAGATCTAAAAACTTTAAGAAGTTTTTGCAAATATTTACACACCTCAGAACATACTGTTTATTTGTGGAATCACTAATTAGGATGTCTCTTAAGTGTGGAATCACTAGATTAGGATGTCTCTTAAGGGTGGGATCACTAGATTAGGGTGTCTCTTAAGGGTGGAATCACTAGATTAGGATGTCTCTTAAGGGTGGAATCACTAGATTAGGATGTCTCTTAAGGGTGGAATCACTAGATTAGGATGTCTCTTAAGGGTGGAATCACTAGATTAGGATGTCTCTTAAGGGTGGAATCACTAGATTAGGATGTCTCTTAAGGTGGAATCACTAGATTAGGATGTCTCTTAAGGCTGAAATCACTAGATTAGGATGTCTCTTAAGGGTGGAATCACTAGGTTGGGATGTCTCTTAAGGCTGAAATCACTAGATTAGGATGTCTCTCCCCTCTTCTTGGCAGTACTGGGGAACAAATCCAGGCCCTTTTGCATACAAAATATGAGCTCTATTACTGAATCACATCCCAAATCCTGATCATTCCTTTATGCCCCCCCCTGCTCCCAGAAAATCATCTTTAAGGCAGAATTCACTTGTTCACTTGTACTCAATAGTTTCACAAACAGTGAGTTATGAGTAACACATATAGGTCTAGTGGATGTTCATGCTAATAAAATCTGAAAAGGGCAGAACAGGCAGATGGATGTGATAGAAGACAAATGGTTTAGATCCTCTTACTAGGATGCTGCTTCTGTCTTGTTCTAGTGAGGTAATCCTGAAAGTATTTCCTGGCTTTGATCATCCTTAATTTCAAGTGTTAAATAAAAATAATGCAACTTCTACTGGAGATTGTGAAATCTGAGATTGTATATTTATTTATTAATTGGAGAGTTATTTATTGGGTACTGGTTTAGTGTGTGGAACACTTCTCAACATGTTAGATAAAGCAAAACATGGCATATGTTTTGGTGGTATTATACTTGGGCGAAGGGTGCTAGATAATAAACAAAATTATATTGCATCAGGCTATAGGGAATGAGTATTATGGAGAAAAACAAAGACTGGAAGGTGAGAACTGGATATGTATTTGAGCAATATTGAACTGGAAGTCAGAGATATCAAAATACTTTAGACAATGAAGATCTGACATAATAGTAGAATCCCAATACACGCTTGTGGAATGACTGTTCAAACATGATGTACTTTTATGGTATCTATGTGATTTAAGAGTACCAGTATTCTACTGCTGTCAAAAGATTGTGGTTTTAGCATTGCATCATAATATCTATGGGGTTATTAAAATAAAAAGTCTCAGAAGACATTTTCTCCATTGACTGCACAGATGTGAAATCAGGCTGGTAGAAAATGAGGCATTTATTTCTTTTGACTACTTTTCCAGTTGTATAAGAGTAATGAGTTTTATTTCTTGGTATTGGGTCTACAAATTATAATTCATACAAGTTTAGGATTTTCTAGCTAAGGGCATTGGTATTATTATTATTTAAATGAGGAAAAAGAGACCCCAGGATGTAAAATTATTTGTCCAATGTTGTATAACTAGTTCTCCAGATGAGTTATCCCAGGAAGGCAAAACATTCTGCACTACCTCTAGTAAAAATTTGAGAGAAGGCTAGGAGAGTGAAGAAGGGCAGAGCAGCTGTGCGGGCAGCTGAGAGAATGATATTGTTTAGGTGCCAATGGGATGAGTGTGTCAGCAATCGCCCAGGTGGGTAAGAGAAGAGGAAACGTCTGGATTGTAGAATTCTCTGATGAACTCTCTCAGTTCTGAGCGAGGAGCTCCTTATGCCCCATTTTCAGTTTTGTTGTTTGTTTACTAATGGGATAATTTGTTGTTGGTAGGGTTCTTTTCTTAGACTATAAGCTTGAAGCCATTCTTTGACAACATACAACTTAACTTCAAGTCAAGCACATGTCACAAATGTCTTGCTTTTATTCATTTGTTCCTTATACACAAGCTGTTCAGCAAGCAATGTAGCAATGAGTGTTTTTAACTACTCTAGGGATCAGCACTAAAAAGCAGTGCTTACGTGATCAACTAGATTAAATGCTGTTTGATAGAGCACTTAAGGTGGTTTTCCCCACCTCTCTTTTCCTCAAGGCTCATAGACCTTCTAAAGAAGGAAGAACACATCAGAGTAGCTGGTTTATTATCCAATCAATATTATTGATTTGCTGTCAGGAGTAGAAACGGATAAAAATGAGTCTTTTGGTGGATTTAGGGAGATATTTTTTTATTCCTCCAAAGAATTGTGGGTTATCATCTGTGGTGGTTTTAAATTTCATCTGTGGCAACTAATCAATGAAAAATCGCTCTAGCAGTTGGCCAACTACAGAGAGGGAAATAAGGAATCCTTTTCAAAACCTAAAAAGAAAAGCCCAGTTTTAAGGATTTCACATCTGATTTAACATCTTAAAAAAAAACCAATGATAATGCCCCACTTTGTATAGCCAGACAGCGCTCCATTTTAGTAGACTTTAGTGGTCTTTATAACGATTTATGAATCACTTCATGAATTCCTGGCTGAATCATCTGGGTGACTATAGTATCTACTTATACTTCCCTTCTGTCTCACAAAAGAGATACTTGGATTCAGTTCAATCCAGATTTGTCCCAGAATGAATCACAGCACGTTACTGGGGAACTGCAAATTGAATTCTGCTTCTGAGACAATCAAGACCAGCTTTCAGTAATGAAGAAACAGCCGCTGAGAAGTATGGGTAATTGCAACACTGTCCATCTGGGCAGGACCAAAGCAGGCCAAGGGCTGAACGTCCTTCCAAGGACTCTGCTCCAAACTAGTCAAGCTGCTGAGTCCATCGCCTGGAAAGGCCTCATGATCCTTTCTCTTTACAAGAGGTTAGGTCAGCTTTAACTCAAATCATTTATCAAGTTAGGTTAGACTCAAAAATAAGGACCAATGTCCCCTTGAGGAAATGGAAGCAACGAAGTCAGTTGCAAGTGAAAACAATCCTGAGGATTTACCAAAGATAATTATTTATTACAGAGAATGTGTATTAAAAAGCTTCTCCTGAATAAAGGGAGTCAGGTATAAGTCAAGGAAACAAAGTAATCAGTGCTCAAGGCAGAGAAGCAAACTCTGGCCTTGGTAAATACTGAGAAAGGGCCCAGAACATCACCATATTTCCTCAATGTGGAACAGAAAAGGGAGGAGAAGAGGACATCCAGGGTATGTTAGAAAAATGAATTATGCAGAACACATTTAACCAAAAGCTGGAGATTTTTTGGAATATCTTGACTGCAGAATTGGCCATGACTCAGTTGTTTGTCTATTTCAGAAACTGACGTGACGCGAGAGAGGGAAGAGAAGTTGGATTCTGCCAAGGCCTCTTTACAGAAAGTGCCAACTTAGGAGAAAACTTATCCAGAATGGTCTGAGACTTTTGATGTCAAAACTTCTGCTGCAGTTTTGTTTTCTCTGAAATGATATCATTCCACGGGCAGCTCTGAGTAGGCCAAAGCAAAAGCATTAGCTCATGGTCCTGTGGCAAAAGCAAGATTCTTTCTCATGTTCAGAATGGTGTTAGACAGTTTTGTTTGCTTTGCAAACGAATGCAGTAGGAAAAAAAGTCAGACAATAGTGTAATGGGAATGTTGAGGAAGACAGAAGAAAAAAAGTGTCATTGAGCGTAAACATGAGAAAGGGAGAACTAAGTAGATCTATAAGCTGATCTATCCTAGACTTTATCATGGCTTTAAAATGTACAGTTAAGGGGCCAGAGCGACAGTCCAGCGGATAGGGCATTTACCTTGCACGCAGCTGACCTAGGTTCAATCCCGAATCCCACATGGTCCCCTGAGCACTGACAGGAGTAATTCCTGAGTGCAGAGCCAGGAGTAACCCCTGAGCATCGCTGTGTGTGGCTCAAAAAGTAAAAAATAAATAAATAAACTGTACATTTAATTTGCAAAGATTTATTTATTTTTGGCTTTTTGGGCCACATGCAGCAGTGACAGGGTTTATTCCTGACACGTAGGGTCCCCATGGGTGCTCCCAAGGTGCTTGGGGACTCTACATGGTGCCAGAGATTGAACCTAGGTTAGCTGCATGCAAGGCAAGCACCTGACCCGCCGTACTATCCCGCTAACTCCAAACTGTACATTTTTAAACTTTTGTAGACAAAAGATGAATTTTTCAGAACTTTAAATGCCTACTCCTGTCAGTATGGTGAAGAGACTCTTTGAAAGCCACTGACAAATGAGATCTCAAAAGTCAATGTAATCTACACATTTGAAAAGAAAGTGGCTGGTTAGTGGTTTAATACTACATCATGTATATATGCACATTTTGGGGATTTATTTAAATTTTCTTTTTTTGTGTGTGTGTGTGTGGGCAATCCCAGTGTTACTTGGGTGATATTCCTGGCTTTACGCTTGGGAGTTCTATAAAGCAGTGGCTGGGGGTCTATCTGGTACTGGGGTCTGAACCCAGAGTGTGCTCAGCCTGTTGCACTAACTCTCTGGCCCTGTGTACAGTTTTAATTGGACGGTGACGAAGCTACACTGTATTCACCACAAAGGCACCAACTCTCTGGCACTGTGTACTGTTTTAAAGGACAGTGATCAAGCTATACTGTATTCACCACAAAGGATTTTCCTATAGTATCCCTTGAAGATAAGATAGATAAGATTCAACATTTGGTTCAAGAGAAATTGGAGAAAACTCCAGATATTAACAAATTCCCAATTTAGAAGAGCACTAGGTCTTTAAACATGTAAAGACCATCACATCTTTAGCTGTTTGCTATCGTTTCATATTTCTTAGCACCTCACCCAAAATTACACAAAGTATTTAGTAAAGGCCAAGTGTTGCTTTTGAAGAACTGCTGAATAGATAATAGAGCATCAGTTCCATGGACTGGTTAACAATTCTGTGACAATTATTGTGTCCAAGTAGATGGTACCTTTGTAAAGTTATATAAATGTCTAAATGGATTTTTATATTTCCCCAGAGACTGCACTTTCTGTTTCGGAGGAGGTTAGCTTGTTCAGTAGAATGATCATAACTATTTACATGGAGAAAGACGAAGAAAACTGAAAAATATTTTCTTCTTGCAGTTAAACAGAAAGGAAACGAAGAACTCCTTCCGAGAGAAAGAAGCAAAATCAAATCCAAGTAACTGTCATGGTTTCTGCTCACCTCAGTTATTTTTCCAACAATAATAAACAGATAGTCTTTCATTTTGCAAAAAGAAACACAGTCTCTTAGCAGCCAATTCAACTATCCCCACCCAAAAGGGGCGAATACAAGGTTGATTTCCAGATCACACTATTAAAACCTTAAGCACAGGCTTTCATTTGAGCAGTCTTTTCAGAGAGGAAAAAGGCACTTTGTAAAAAGTGGATGTCTTAGCTCAGGCGAGAAAGGCTTGTGGGTTTTCACTTTGAAAATTCTGGCTCCATCTGATTTATTGTTGCAAAGAAAGCATATTAAAAGAACACACTGACACATTCAAATAATATAATGGCTTAGTCTGAACTCCAAGTTGCTTCATGCTAACACACTAGAGTAGAGGTCGCAAGGAAAGGAATTCCATTTTCCCTTCAGCCTTTTTGTTACTGTCATAACTTGCTTTCCTGATGGAATGTCCAAAGAGAGTAAAAACAAAAATCATCTTAGGCTACAAATGAGGTTGATTTGTTTGGAATGTGGGAACAAAATTAAGATGGCTGATTTGGCATTCAGAAGTGAAACAGCTTTGTTCTTAAAAATTATAGTTCCTTTTACTGACACACTAATAATTTGTGATATGTGCCTGTAATTGCTGTAAAATGAAGACCAATACATTCCAGTTTTTTTTTTAAAGACAGGGAAAAATATTTATAGAAGCAAACAGTTGAACCACTATTCAAGATTTTTGCCTAGCAGAGGGTCACAAGTATACCAGTATCAGTGATCCTAAGAAGAATGTGGAGCTGGAAGAGAAAACTATCACCATCTCAGGTTACCATAGTCTTTCTAACAAATCAGAAGGAATTACACTCATTCTTCTCTTTCTTTCACATTCAGTCACTTGTATCACTTGTCTTCCTTTATTCATCAATTTGCTCAAGCAGGCACCAGTAACATCTCCATTTGTTGGGAATGAGGTCCATTATTGTCACTGTTTTTGGCAAATTGAATACACCATGGGTAGCTACCACGTCCTGCCGCGGCTCTGGGTTCACCCTATGGGGCCCAGTCTTTTCTATGTCAGACCATCAATGATCCAGGGCCCACGGGGCAGAGCCTTAGGTGTTGACAAACCTGTCTCCTGCCTGCCACCTGTCGACGCAGCTGGGCACCACAGCAACACCTGCAACACCTCAAGGGGCATGTCATATTCAATAATACTAGACATTTCTTAGGTAACCTTCTAAAGTAGTTTGGAAGCATGATGTCCTGCCTGCTCTTGAGAATTTCCATTCTAGCTACTCTTCATAAGCAATGTAATAGATATATGATGTCCTGTCAAAGACTGGTAGATCAGATCTATGAAAAAAGCTAAGCAGCATTGAATAGGAGTGAAGTAGGAGAGAGAGGGAATTTGAGATGGAGTGGTCAAGGAAGGCTTTTCTGAAGCGATGATATGTAAGCAGGTAGTAGAAATCTAGGCATTAGTAATGTTAACTACTGTGAGCCGGTATATCTTTATTTCCAGGTCACTAAAATCTTTTAGGTTTTAAGAACACCAAGTGCAAAGACCCCCAAGGCAAGATGAATTGTTGTTTTCCAGGAATATGAAACATATTAAGTAGGAGGAGCATTGGTACAACAAGAATTTGACAAAGGCCAGATTAGTGATGATCACTTAACTCCTAAAAGGAATTTGTATGTCATTCCAATCAGGATGGTGGGAGTGGCATGAACAGGAAACAGATGAATTTGCTTTATATCTTAAATAAGCATTTGTCTTGGATCTTGTTTTGGTGTAGCACAAAGGACATATTAGGGTGTAGGTGGAAGGTTGTGGGTAGGCAAGACTGGTTGAGGGGAAACCAGCTGAGATCTGAGAAAATGGCTGTAACTAAGGAATGTTATGGGTTAGTGTTAACATTTTGAAGTCAGCATTAACAGACTAATAATATGTGAGAGTATTTGGGAGACAGGAGAAATCAAAGTTGACTCTAGGTTTTTAGGCTTTTCATAATAAGCTGTAAACAAACATATAGAATGAAGATATCCTGGAAACATGCAAATGAAGTTTATCCTCATAAACGTTTTACCAGATGGACATTCAGCTAGAGATAGAGATGACTAATGAAGCAAGTACAAAATTATTTGAAGGCTGTTTTATTCTTCCTCTAATGGAACCATTTATGATTACTAGGCAAGAAAGAAGAAAACATTCTTGTACATGTAACAACTTAAGAGTTAATCAGGGTGTCATAGTGAAGCAATATTAGTAAGGTAATTATCTCTAGGAGAAGAAAGTTCATTCCAAAGGCTAATATTCCAAATGATCATTGCAAATTTGCCATAGAGGATGAAGCATGGCTGTGGTTATGAATCAACAGTTAAGAATTTTACACATTGATAGGCTGTGAGTATAGAGAAATGAACAGTGAAAAGTATAAGGAACTTTCCCACTGCTTGAAAGCCACAAAAATATGAGAAGATTCCCCAAACTTTTATAATCTAATATCTAATGTTTTGTGTGTATCACACCAGCAGTGTTCAGGGCTTACTCCTAGCTCTGTGCTCAAGGCACACTCCTGACAGTGCGCAGAGAACATATGTGCTGTCTGGGATAGAACTTTGTGCAGCAGTGTCCAAGGCAAGTGTCTTACCCAATCCACTATCTTTCTTACTATGATCCAAAGGTCTGCAGAAACACTATTTGTACTTCTTTATTCATCACAGCTCTATTCACGATAGCCAAAATCTGGAAACAACCTAAGTGCCCGAGAACAGAGAACTGGCTAAAGGAATCTAAACATCGGAATACTATGTAGCTGTCAGAAAAGACAAAATCATGAAATTCACCTGTAAATGGATGGACATGGAGACTATCATGCTGAGTGAAATTAGTCATAAGGAAAAGGACAGATATAGAATGACTGCATTCATTAATGGGATATACCAGTGTATTCATTAATGGGATATACCAGTGTTCTACAAAGTGTGGGAAATGGTAATGCCAGACTAGAACTCACCACTGAGTATACACTAAGAGACTCACATAATAAACCCTAAATGTCTGTAGGGCAAGTCACAATGTGTAAAAGAAGAGCGATAGAGATACAGAGACAGAGATAGAGACAGAAAGAGGGAGAAAGAGAGGAAAATAAAAGGTGCCTGCTTTAGAGGCCGGCTGGGGGGTGGGTGGGAGGGAATGTGGGACATTGCTGGTGGGAATGGGGCATTGGTGGAGGGATGGGTGCTGGAACACTGTATGACTGAGAACCAATTATGAACACTTTTGTAATTGTATATCTCATGGTACTGGGCAGTGACGTGTAAGTATAATAAAAAATTTTAAAAAAAGGTCTGCCTCCATTTTAAAGGCTTGGATATTGGGATTTCCCACAAATTCACTGCTCACACATTGAGTCATAGAAACAACTTTGATTATATTCAGCAAGTCTCGAGGATTCAGTATGTGTGACTGTGCATGTATATATAAGTAGGGGGGTAGATTTTGGACCCCTTCTCTCTTAATCCTAAATATCTGTATAAGACCCTATCTAGAAAGAAATGCTCCCCCCATGGGATGTTGAATGGGAGTAACAATCTTTAGACCAGAAACTACTACAGACCAAACAGAAAGAATAATGCTTCTGGTCTTGCAGCACTAGGTGCGTATTATATGGTGGACCCTGACAGAAATGGTCACCAGGCAAAATATAACTAAGTCAGGACATCCAGCAATATGGATGCTGCTTAACATCGTCCAGGTGTTCTCTTTCATAACACAGTCAAATGAGAACAAGTTTTTGCTCTTACCGGATGATTGCCACTTTCTCCCTAACATGGTAGTCATTAAAAAGTTAGTGACGCAAACTCTGATATGTAATGACTCTATAAATTACAAGTTGGAGGGCAAAGAGATAAAACTGTCTTTTTAAAATCGCATTGAAATAAACTAACATAACCCCCATGGCACTGCCTCATCCTAGGATATACAAAGGACAGTCTTTGTATGCTTGTGAACCAGATGAATCATTTTTCCATTCCTTGCCATTTTTTCTTCTGATAGGCACAGAATACATTCTGAACTCACTGAATTAATCTACTTGGTGTACCTGACAACAATATAAAACAAGCAAACAAATAAAACAGAAGATTTTAAAAAGGGACCGTCTGTGAATTTTAGGGGAGATACTGCTTTCTGAGTCAAGAACCAGACTGGATAGTATTTAATCAGCCACAGAAAAATAAAGGAAGTCATTAGGTGGAGAAAGATCCTGAATTAAGATGCAGCATCTAAGTCAGTGAGCAGGCTACCATGCCTTACAGGACGACAACAACACTGAACAGTAGTCAATGACTATCTTAACTTCTTACTATCCAGGAAAGCTGCACCAACTTCCCAAAGTTGAATTAGAAAATGCTATCTGTGAAAGCCAATCCTGGTTAAGCAGAGACATAAGAAGGATTGCACAAATACCAAGGAACATAGAGACCTATCAGAGTAACTTTTGCTATAAATTAAAATAGTGGTAAGTCTACCCAGTACCCGACACACTTGGAAAAGTTTTAATTCCATATTGGGTCAGGGTTCTTTGACTACTTTTCAAACCCAATGTCTATAACATTCTTTACCTAGATTATATACTCCCCAAGTATATAATCTTGGGGATCTTTAACTAGATTATGTACTCCCCAAGAAGAATATATTCCTCTTGGTTTGGGCCTTCTGTGGCTTAGAAAACTCATAAAAAATCTCTTTACTAGTCATTCCTTTGTGGTCATCCACAAGTCTCCTTTATCATGTACTACAGAGCATTCTGCTAATCATCATGTTTGTGCCTTCTTTGGTATGGTGAGAGGCAGCTGACATGCTCTTAGACTACAGAAATGACACAAATCAGCTGACTTATTCTTGGAATTGCAAAATTTCTCCATCTCAGAAAGAGACTCCCAACAATAATTTTTTTTTCTGGTTAACAGAAATATTATGATACCCAATGAACAAATGTTTCCAAAGACATTGGGTTCCTCTTATGGGAAGCCACTGTCATAAAGCACCACAGGTACCACATGACATAGTAAAGCACCATTTCCCATAATAAATTTAATTCAACATTAGGTGATGTGGTACTGTCTAAATCACTGAAGTGATGTGTCATTCAGATACAGTCTCCAAAGACAAATGGAACCTCATCAAGTTGAGAGAAATTACATTTATTTTATTTTATGTTGGTAAGGATCAAAGAACCTGATGTTAATTGGTTAGACGCAGTGGGCCTTTCTTGACTTCTGACAATGACTCAGCCCATTTTATCCACAAGCAAAAGCTAAGGAATTGGTGAATCAATGCCCACAAAGCAGGAAAAAATGCCAGATTCCCACTAGAAATTGCAAAGTGTGATGAACCCATTTCCGTTAAGTAAATGGCTAGAGTTTTTACTGGGGGGATTTCCCAGGCAAACAGAGGCAAAAATATATAAATCAAAAGCAGAAGGTAAGCACATTTCCTCTTGATATTTTCATGCTGGACACTAATGAATAATTCTGGGTTGTTTTGCACCATCCTCTTCTGATCATCCAAACCTGACTGGAGCTGATAACCTTCAACTCTTGCCTTTCCCAGGTGGCCAGCACAGGGCTGGGGCACATATCCCATGAAGAATATCACAGTGAAACAGTTGTCACAAAAGAAAAACACCCATTTCATTAACTCAGTCATACAAAGTGCCGTTGTTCTCTCTTCATCTCCTTTGCTCCCTTTATGCTAAATCACTTGGTCAACTTCTGTAATGTCAACAACATCCTCGGACTTCTAAATCTAGAGCGTTCAGTCATACCAAGGGTGCCTGTTTTTATGTTATTGGAATGAACTCCTCAGTGTCTGCCTCGTGCCATGTAACGTGCCTGGATTTGGATCATTTAACCCTAAATCTCAACGTGGTACAAAAAGAAATCAAAGGCGCTAAGGACCATCAACGTCACCTATGGGAAATTCCTGCTAAAAATGTTTACAATGTTTAGGAGTTCACAATCAGACAAACCCAAAATATGGTGTGTTCTGCAAAATAAATGCTTTCAAACGTGTCATGGTCTAAGACAGTAATGATGATAGTGACAATTGTTTTTTAAAGTTGGGAAACTTAGAGTTCAAAAGACTGAAAAAGAAATAAGCATTGTAGTCCTAACTAAAGAGCCTGCATGATAAAGAGAAAGATAAAAAGATAATGATATTCAAACGATTTGGGAAACTTGGAAATGAGCTGTTTATTTGACAATAACATTCAATAAATGTAAAATTTCCTGAGAAATTATAATTATACTGTAATTGTGCTAGAAAATATTCTACATATGGAAATAATTAGTGTGAAGAGCTCAAATGTATTTGCAATGATGCGGTTGAGAAACAGCAGAGAAGCAAACGAAGTGGAGAGAAAGAGGGAAGAATATAAGAAATAGTGTGAGGCAGACACAAAGGAAGAAAGATGTCAGCAAAATATTAACCAGTGGGGATATACGGCTGCAAGCTGCAGAACTGTTCACTGCACTTCCTTTTTTTCCTTTTTGGACTACACTGGACAGTGCTCAGGTCTTATTTCTGGCTCTGTGCTGAGGGATCATTCTTTGCAGTCTTGGGTGACCATATGGGTTGTTTGGGATCAAACCAGGGTCAGCTGCATGCAAGCAAGGCAAGCACCTCACTTGCTGTACTATTCAATATACTGTACTCCAACCCTGGCTGTACCATTCTTGCTGTTTTAAAATAATTTTATTTTATTTTGGTTTTGGGGTCACACCCAGTGGTGCTCAGGGCTTATGCCTGCCTCTAAGTTCAGGAATGACTCCTGTCGGGGCTTGCAGGATTATGTGAGATGTCAGGAATAGAGCGCGGATTGGCAGCATGCAAGGCAAGTGCCTTACGGCTCTGTTCCCCCCCCTCTGTCTCTCTTCCTGTCTTTCCCTCGGTCTCTGTCTGTCTGTCTGTCTACCTGTCTGTCTCTCCCCCCCCCACTCCCGCCCCAGGTCTGGATGTATTATTCCTGTAGTTTAAAAAAACATTAGAAGCTTTTATTTAATGAATTTCTTATTTTTTGGACCACATCTAGTAGTGCTCAGGGATCAGTCCTAGTATTGCTCAGGCGAGTATATGGAGTTCCTGACCACATTAGGGTTGGCAGCATGCAAGCTAAGCGCCTCACCCCTGTATTATGTCTCCAAGCCTGTTAAACCCTTTAAAAAGGGAAGTAAGAAAGGAAAAAAAATGAAATGAGTAGTTTTTCTTAAAAATAAAGTGAAATAGCAGAAGCACACATGAAACACATTCAAATAAGGATAAACAGGGGCCGGAGCGATAGCCCAGCGGGTAGGACTTTTGCCTTGCGCGGCCGGCCTGTGCCGGCCTGGATTCGATCCCGGCATCCCATATGGTCCCCTGAGCACCGCCAGGAGTGATTCCTGAGTGCAGAGCCAGGAGTAACCCCTGAGCATCGCTGGGTGTGACACAAAAAGCAAAAAAAAAAAAAAAAAGGATAAACAGTATGACCTGGGATTCAGTCTTTTCTTTTATTGTTTTTTGGTCATACCCAGGATTGCTCAGGGGCTTACTTCTGACGCTGCACTCAAGGGTCACTCATGCTGGGCTTGGGGGGGCGACATGGGGTGCCCTGGATTGAATCTGGGTGAACTGCATGCAGCAAGGCAAGCAGCTTACTCATTGTATCATCACTCAAGCCCCGGGCTGGGATTCAGACTTCAGATTACTACTGTTATTTATTCCAAAAACGGTTAAAATGTTTCAACACCTATTCTCTAAAAATAGAACATGAATGAATTTATTTTTCTTATATTGTAATAAAGAGCTTGTATGACTACTGATGAGATGAAGAAAGAAGGTCCTGATGATTCTTTTCTTAATCACTAGCTTATGTGTGATTCTTAACCAGGAAAATGGTAGAAGGGAATGAAAAGTCCAAGCTAACAGCATTTAAAGTTCACCAGAAACAAAATAAAATGTTAAAATAAGTAAGATCTTCGAAACTTACATTTGATATCTTACAAAAATTACATCTGATAACTGGAAAGACTGCCTGCATCTAATACCAGGGAAATTAATAGGAGCTTATCAATTTTACACTGCTTTCTTGATGGGTCCTGTGGGAAGAAGCTAATAATTTGTTTATGCTTCACAATGAACACAGTTCTGTTAAAATAAGTCTGACATCTTCTGATTATAATTCTAATTGCCCATTAGACAAATTCTTCACAACCACTTAAAACTTAAGTCCACAAACCCATTTATTATCACTGTTTCCCACCCTCTCTCCTCTGCACATCATCATCTTCCACATCACCACATTCTTCCTGTAGTTTCAGTTTTTGGTTAATAACATCATTTTCCACTGTGTTGTGCATTTTAGGGATAAAACTATAAAATAAAATTTGACCTTTCCTCTTTACTCCACATGTATATTAACCATCAGTGTTTCTACCTCTTTAGTAATAATCTTTGGATAAAGTCTCTATCCTTACTCTTTTGTCTTAGTTCAAGTTCTGACATCTCTCATACTGAAATAACCTCTTTCTTGTTTTCCTATCAATGCCCCTGCTCCCAGATTCAGTTATTTTACCATCTTTTGTTTTTAGTTTGGTTTGGGGTCACATAGGTCAGTTCTCAGGGATTCCTCTTGGTTCTGCAATCAGGGTTCATTCCTGGTGGATTTCAGGGAATCATTTGGTGTATGAGGAATCAAAACCAGGTTGGCCATGTGCCAGGCAAAGGCCCTTCCTGCTGACCTATTGCTGCAGCCCAATCCTCTGCTTTAAAAAAAATGACTTTGTGATGTGCTGCTTTATTATGAGGCAAATAACTTCCCGTAAAACATATGGCTCCATATGAGCAAATCCAGTCTTTCGTGACTTCATCAGCCATGTCCGCTACTGATGACGCCAATTGGCGTCTCTCCATATGTCTGATGTCTTTGTCTTTCCTCAAGTCTTATATATCATTTATGTCTCTATCTTGAATATTATTCCCCATTTATCTATCTGCAAAAAACTTTACATTTTCTTCAGTGCTAAATGCCTGGATCACTTTGTCTTTTCTTCTCCTCGTAGCATCCTCATTTCACTCTAGTGGCATTTATCCAGACAGTACAATGTTTGGTTTACTATAATAAAAGCATCATGACTTTTTGGTTTTGTTTTGTTTTTGGGCCACACCGTGAGGTTCAGGGATCACTCCTGGGACTTTGGAGAGCACATGTGGTGTCAGGGATTAAACTCTGGTTGTCCACGCAATGTCAAGTGCCTTATGCACTGTACTACTGCTCTAGTCCTGGTCATTTTATTTTTTGCCACAATTAAATAATGTGAATTTCTAGCACTAAGCACAATGTTGGAGACAAAGCTGTCAAGCAACAGGATGTATTAACAAATACAGAGACAGTAAAGTATATATGGCTTATTAGAATTTAAAAATATTTAAAAACTCAAAGACCAGACCAATAATGTGAAATTATACATTGCTGGTGAAATATAAGACATTTTTAAATGTGTTTCTGGATCACAACCAGCTATGCTCAGGGTCTACTGGCTTTGTGCTCAGAGATCACTTCTGGTGGTCCTCAAGGGACCATATATGTTGCCAGGAGATCAAATCCAAGTTGGGTGTATGCAAGTCAAGTACCTTCCTACTATATTATCTTTCCAAACAAGATTAAAGACTTTAATTCGTTTTGCTTATTCTAATCATTATTTTTGTTCATCAAAATGTTTAAAAAGTGAGTTAAAAATGGAGGGTAGGGGCTAGAACAATAGTATAACAGGGTGTTTGCCTTGTACACAACCTACCCAGGTTTGATCTCCAGCATCCCATATGGTTCCCTTGAATACCAACAGGAGTAATTCCTTAGTGCAGAGCCAGGAGCAACTCCTGAGCGTTGCTGGAGTGTGACCCCCCAAGAAAGCAAAAAATAAAATAAAGTACATGTTTTCTTTAAAACAAAAATGTGCAAGGTATCATGCTGGGAGAAATAAACTAGAGGCAGAAGGCCATTCCCATGCACTTCCACTGTAAGACACTTGAGTTGGCTATTGTCAATATGTTTTAATACTTTCCCCATGTCAAATTAAACAGATAATAAAGTAGGATGAGCTCAATGATCTGTGGTATACAAATCTGTGATATATCAATCAATAATAAACCTCAGTTACTAAAATACAGACCTGAGAGGATCAGGTTTGGGGGAGTGATGTGTGAAAAGGGTTGTACCAACAATTGATTGTCAGGAAGTAATTCAGGAAGCCAAGTGGAAGGTCTTGAGCGCTTGGTCAATGCTAAGGGAGGTCAAATGTGTCAATTACCGAACAGTGGGGGCAGAGGTGGCAGGGAGGGGACACTGAACTGGAGTGCAACTAGGGGTGGGAGTGGTGGGTCCTGGAACTGGGGTGATGGAATGAACAGTATCTTTGTACATCAATACCAGAACCCTGAACACGAATGTAATGACATCACTTAGATAATATTTAAATAAAAAGCAGGAAAATATGTGCTGTCATTTAATTATGTAAAGTTTTTCAAAAAACTTACTAAAATGATTTTTTTTACTATTTTATAAGAAAATGAGGCATATCTGACATATTTTTCAACTCTGGATGTCTATGGGCATACCCCTAGGTAGGTCAACTGAAGCCAGATGGGCGTGGCATGTGATCCGCCCCGAAGGATCAGGCAAACTGAGGCACAGGAACTGAAATATCAAGACTTCAGAACTGTCTACCAGAAACAATGTCGGTGGAATTGCCATAAAGTACACACCTTAAAAACTACTTTCCAGTTACCCATACAGTACTCTGCTTTCCATTCAATATGACTGATCTATGTGAGGAAGGCAGCATCTCTGCATCTGAAAAGCATTTCAATCTATAGAGAAACCATGTCTAAATGGACTCCTTAAAACAAACAAACCAAAACAGCTGAAGCATGGCGGAAAAGACAGGAACATTCCCAGGCAGTTTACACCATCAGCCACTTGAGCTGGCTACTGGCAATATCTTTTCATTTCTCCCCCATGTAAAATAAAACAGATAATGAGATATTTAGTCCACGTGCTTTGTGTATATACTTTTAAAATGTCACCTTTGGGCAACTCAACCCACCAATGGATTATTAATAAAACTCAGCAACTGTCAAAGCACTTCTCAGTGGAGGGCGTTTTGGCGGCGACACCTATTAGAAGAGAGAGACAGATGGCCTTACCTCTCAGCTCCGGCGTCCACAGCTGTGAGTGGAGGTAACTGGGAGGAGAGGGTGGTGGGGACTCCCCTGTACATTATGTCCTGGAGAAGGGTGACTGACAGGATGTGGGGGGCGGCACGGCCCCAGCAGCTGTTCCGCTTCGGTTTGAATGATTGCTGGAGAAAATGGAAGCTGAAATCAAGGGAGAACAAGCGTCAGACTGCGTCCCTTGTGTAGCACACATATTCTAAATACCAAAGGCTGAGAGCCACAGACTTTAAGGGGCTTGTTTGTTTTCCTCTTGTTGATTCTAAGGGAGCAGCTTTGCACTTACTGAATATGTGCAACTTTTGTTTTCATGGTGAACAGGTTCTTGGCTAATGTGCTGCCAGAGGTCAGCAGGTTCAGGCTAATGTGTGGGGGTCTGGTTCCTCAATCCCCCCTGTCTGGACAGTGTGGACAGTGCTCATCTTTGACTGTCTGCTCCACGAAGCTCTGTCTGCTATGACCGTCAGTCCCAGGAGATGAGTCAGGTCACAGGCTCTTCACTCTCTGGCCTGAGTCACCGTGCACTGGGCAGGGTGCCTGCTTCTTACCGTAGCTGTGAACTGCTCTGCGCTAGGCTAGCATGTCTGCTACACATACATAAGTAAACGAGGACAGAAGTTCCCTGTTTCACGCAGCCAGAAAGAATCTATACCTTTCAACTTCAGGATCCAACTGACCCTAAGCATTTCCCCACCAATAATATAAGGGATATTCTTGGTCTTCATCAAAGAAATGAATCCTCTTCTAACACCACAATTTTCATAAGGGTGGGGAGAGCAGCACAGAGGGGTCTTCAACACAGCTCTGTTATCGTCTGGAGTGAGTTACAGCCTCATTCATCAGGGCAGCAAGTCTGAGAACTGTTCCTGACCTCAAACTTAAATATGTGTCCATTTAGATCAGCTAATTGGTACGATGTCATGGGAGAAACTGGGGCTTGTCACTTTGTGAGTCTATCACTATCACTGAAGCGCTCTCAGCGTCTAGGCCCTACTCAGCAGACATCTCATTATGTTGCAATCATACCAGCATCATTATGCTGACTCTCCTTAACTTCCTTCTCTATACAAAGCCATGCTAGGCTTTATACCCATCTCTGCTCTTTTTGAACTTACTCTACTGAAATCAAAGAATAAATGGATTTAAAAAAATAAATCAGGTTCAGGATTAAGAAAGAGAAGCCACATAATCAAAGAGATTGGAGGGTTTAAAAGTTCAGAGAAGTGTATTTTTAGCCCGGTACTAGTTTTCTCCAACCTCCAGCTAATACCCCAGATGACCCAGCCCCCAAAGCTTATTAATCCAATGGAACAAGAGTTCAAGTGTTTAAAGGAACATGTGAAGAGGCAGAATTACCATCTTCCCGCTCAAAAAGCTACTGACAGGGATGTGATCTGCTGTGAAGGGTTTATTTCTGGCAAATCAGCATTCTGTCAGGTTAATTCTTGTCCTCAGAAGCCGGCATCCTCCACAGCCCTCAAGTCCTGAATAGGTGGTGAGACTAGAAAATGCTTAGCAGCCCAAAAAGGCAATGCAAAGCTTCTGCTGTGTGCATCAGCCTCCAGAAAAGTTGCACGTTTGCAAACTTGCTAAGTCACCTTATGAATCACTACCCTCATTTATGCTCGGCTCGCTCAGGCAACCACAATTCTGTGTGTATTCCAAATAATAATTTTACCCAGGGAGAAGGCTGTTTGGATTGACTGTGGTAACAGTTTCAATAATGGTGCTTGTCAGCATGGAGTTTGGTGTTTTATGTACTACTCAAAAAACTAATGGAATAATAAGAGGTCAAAGAGATACAGTGGAAACACAGAGTTTCCCCTCCCCTGCCTTTGTGCAGAAACATGAGTTCTACTATTTGTTCTATTGTAGTTCCTGCATGCATTCATCACTTATTATCTCTGGAGGAATTTTGTGAGTGTAATTCTCCAATAAGCGCTGCCATGCTTTAACCCATGGGCACACACAGAACATGGTGTGCACTCACCATGTTCTATTCCAGTGTTTATCCACAGGTATAAAAAAAGGTGAAAAGCGCTATCTAGACCTTGGTTATAACTGCTTCTAACTGGCAGTCAATGGACCAGTGTGCAGGACAGGTGTCAGTCTGAAGGTGAAAAAAGATTGAAGAACATTCTCTACTCAATGGTTTGATATAATGTGTCTTTTCCCTAGAGGTCTACATTAGTCTTATTCCTTATATTTTGGCATTAGCTACAATTGAAAAGGCTGGGAAATTTGGTGTGATTCTGCAACCTGTCACATAAGATGGGGCCTAGTAAGGGGTCCCCATTCCTCCATGTCATAGCCATGTCATAGCCATGTCATAGCCATGTCATACCCATGTCATAGCCACGACTAACCTGCCCATCGTTATGTTCATACATTCATCTATCAACTCCTCATCTCTCTACCTATCCATCTGTCCTCTATTTTGTAAATACTCAGTGCTCATTAAACATCAACTAGGTATTAGTCCTGTAAATGGGTCCCTGCCTTGTGAAGGATGCAGCTGAGGGAAGAGAATAGACATATCCACACCATTCTCAAAAATATCAAGACTTGCAGAAGATGAAATCTTGTGAATAGTGAAAGGCATTCAAAGTGCCTTAGGAGTATCTAATTCTAGGCCCTCATTAGACCTTAAGTTCTGGTCAAACAAGACAATTGACTTTACCTCAAATATATCATGTCAATATGTGCTGTTGTGCTTTTGCCAGTAATGGCATTTATCTTTCTCTACTTATTTTATATTTCTGTTCTGTTCCCAGTTATGTTTGTTCTTCTCATACCTTACTTTGCTGTCAATTATTCCAAATAGATTTATGAAGCATATACCATATGATAGACTGACTAGGTCCTGGGTCAGATTAGGGAATATGCCTACCACTCCAAAAAAGCATCATTCATGCGGCTCCATAAAGACGTACATAATATAAACACAATGGAGTCCATCTAGGGGTTCGGTGAAGTCAGGTATATAAAGGATCATTAATCCAACAAATCCTATGCCAAGGATTCCCACAGTTTTCTCACAAGTAAGTCCAAGTAGTCCTATGTACCTGAACGGTCATAGATTCCTGTCACTTTCACTTGCCTTCCCATTGTTCATTGATTTGCTCCAGCGGGCCAGTAATTCCCCATTCATTGGGAATGAGGTCCATTATAGTTACTGTTTTGGCATATTGAATATACCACGGGTAGCTTGCCAGGTTCTGCCGTGTCTATGGGTTTATCCTAGGGTTCCCAGTCTTTTTCTATGTCAGACCATCAACCTTCCAGAGTCCATGGGGCAGAGCCCTGGGTGTAGACAAGCCTGTGTCCTGTCTGCCACCTGCTGACACAGCCGGCACCAGAGCCACACCTGCAATACCTACTCATCAGAAAAGTCTACTGAGGACAGAAAGCAACTGATGCACAGTGCAGATGAAGAAGTGCTAAGTTCTGCTGGTAGAGCTGACTGCCACAGCACCTGGCTACAGGGAGGAGCAGGAGGGATGAGGAAATGAAGTGGCTATCAGACGTGTTTGGTGTAGCTACGAAGGCTTAGAAATGTTGTGCAGAAGTCAAGTGTTGACTGAAAAACTGTCAACTTATACAGTACTTCCTTCTATTGCTCCAGCTAGTAAAAGGAACAGAGGGTGACTGGCCCTTTGGCCAGAAATACTATGAGAATAATGAAGAAAGAACTTGAGCATTCCACATATAGTCTGGAAAGTAAACGGGAACTGTTCCTTATTTAGGAAGAGGTTATCACCTCTTAGCAAAGTGAAGCCTGAGACACGTCTGTTTTCTAAAAGATCAGATGAGATAACAGGAAAACACTCTTCTGGAAAGACAACACAGAAGTTTAGGATTTAGTGTCTTACACAGGGCACTTCGGAGGCAGAGTACAGGTCAAGATGTTGCGGTCATCATGATGACTGGAGATTTGGTGGCACCAGGAACAGATACATGCATAGCTTTCTGGTCCTCATCCAACCCTCTTCTCACATTGTTATGTACAACAATTTCATATGCCTTTCTCATGACATAGATAGATCTCTGAAGCCAGATGGCTTTGGTTTTAGTAGGGTGGTCTAAGGCCTCTAGCAAAGAACTCCATTGTTTACAATGTCATGGGAAGTACCTGTCTTGCTAATGCTGACTTCTAGGAATGTCTCACTTTTTCAGTCTAACACGCAGAATTACATTCTAATATAATTTAAGAAAATTCTTATTCATTCATTAAAACAATTTATAACCCCTAATTTGTACAAACAGATGCTAATATCTCATAACGTTTGAAATTTAAGTGCCTGCTGACTGACTTTACACAGATTTGTATCATTTTCTCTCCTCCCTCCAATCATGTTTTCAAATGCTTGGGCTTTGCCAAGAGATGTTGAGAGTCCAATTGTAAGATTATTCCAAAAAAAAGGAAAAAAAGATCCTTTGCTACAAACTCAAAATGATTTTCCAATCTCAAGCTAGTGCGGCATCCAACAAGGCTATTAAATAGTAAAACATAGGAAACCGGAAACAATCTCTTTGGAAATACAGAGGAATATTAACAAAACCGGCCTGATTTTTGTCAATTAGCACACACAGGATGCCCATGGGGGTGGCTTCCATTTTCTGGTGTCTCTTTGGGGTCAGCATGTTCTCAAGGCTGAAAAGAAGGATCCAAACGAGGCTGAACACTGGCAGCTGGAACAAGTGATTAGGCACAACAAAAAGAAAATATTGGAAAATTTTATTGCTTTTGTGATTAAGATATGGTGGATTCCACAAGGAAATTAAAAAGCCAGTTTTGAAACAAAAATTAATCCACAGTGCCTGTGTACAGCGGGAGCACCTGAAGTGGTCTCCCCGTTGCACAATCCTCTTCTCTCTCTTCTCTCTCTCTCTCTCTCTCTCTCTCTCTCTCTCTGAGTCTTGGTTTAACTGCTGCCTCTCATTCTTTCTTCAACAGAAGGTGGTGGAGGTGACTGTTCGGTTTGATTATGTTGGCAAATCAAGAGGGTTCTCCAGATGCCCTCTTACTGTGTTTAAGGACCAAGGTCTTTACACCGCCACCTAACAAACTCGTTAGTAGCCAGTTCTCCCTTTTCAGTTCATTTATATATCCAGTGGGGATGAGCCGTGCACCCTGCAGCTGGCAGACAGATATTCACTGTGGGAATGCAAAATGTCTAGGGGTGTCAGTAGCCTCCTACATAGAAGCCTATTCACCCAATGAGCCAGGGAAGGCTACCATATGCACGTGACAGTGGCTTAAATTTTCATAATTTCAGAGCGAAAACAACCTCCCTCCATGCTCTGAGATATACTAAAAATGAGTTCATTGGAAGGCATATTCCTGTTTGAAACTTCACAGGTAGCTAGAATCTTGCCTTCTAAGCTTCAACATGTAAACATATTGCAGGATAAAATATTGATCTATTCCCTTCCTCAAGCGCAGAAAGTGCTGAGAATTCTGAACTTCTATTAGAGTCTCCAGTGATATCCAGGCTGCTGGTCTGGAGCAGAAAGCATGGGGCCATATTTCAAATTCAGTTCATCTTCTTACTACTGTATACCTCAGAATAAATGGTCAATATTTATTGAGTACTTTGCAAACTTTTCTCCAGTTCACTGATGAGGAACTTGAAGCTTAAATCTGGTTCTTGGCAGATTATGTGGTTGATAAGTCATGGAGCTGGAATTCAAATTCAAAAAAGACTGAAAAAAAGCCCCAAAACATCAAAGTATTTGTCCCTCAAACATAGGATGGATTCAGTAAAAGGCACATAGTGTTATACACATTCTGAAGTCTTGCAAACTTCACTTGCAAATAGATACAGTTCACCACCTGAATGCACAGAGAGCTTTAACTACCAAAGTGCTGTGTAGGATGCAAAATGCTCTTCTGCTTTCTATTTCTGCAGATCTGACCCCCAAAGTACCAAAGGGACCTCTGCACAAAGAGAAACTTCCCAGCTTTGAAAATGAATTCAGGATGAAATTATTTGTCTTGGAAACAAACAGCTGATAGGAAATGTGCTTCCCCCTTCCCCAAATAAAGATTTCAGTTATTTGTCAGGGGTGTACTGATACACTAAAAAGGAAGAAAGCAGGCAGGAAGAGGTTATTTGTGGATCACAAGATAGAAGCACTTGTTGCCATAATTAAGCACGATGTATGAGCTAAATCATGGTTCCTTGGGTGAATAATGCACAGAGATTTATTCTGCAGATCTACAGTCACTGAACTGTTAGAGTAACTCTGCATTTAGATTCATCTGTGACTGCTAGAGAAGCCAAGGTGTTGCTCTACTTTCTGGGTCTCTATGATAGGAAATGGGGGAGTCCCATCTTATTCATGGATTTTGGGTTCATTTATAATGAGTGCTGAACTCATGCTAGGACCTTGAGAAATGACAGTTAGACGTGGGTGGCAGGTACCAGGAATAGAACGGGACACCATTCATCTCAGGGCATAGAAGGCTATGCTAACCAATAAAACTAGGCTGTATCAGCTTTCACGGGTACATCAGTAGAAATCAGAGGTGCCATTCAAATGTGGGGTTTAATCTTGTCCCTCTATCTTCCCTCTTCCTAAAGAAATTTGAATTTGGGAAGGATTTCAGGAACATTTGAGCTGCAATGGAAATGGTGGCTCTTTGGCTTCATGAGAAATTGTGCACTAGAGAAGGAGACAAGGGGGTTACTAAGAGAATGAGGCTCATAGACTGGGATTCAGATGGGCCTCAGGAGTCTGAGCTTTACGAACAGTGTGTTCTGGGAAAGTCAGTTTAACCTAAGTTCTGCTTCTTTTAATTTTAAATAATCCCTCACTTGATGGTGGGAAGAATTATATGATATAGATAAAACACTTAGCATGTGCCTAGATCATGATTTAGTGCTCAATAAACCATTATTGCTATTTTTTGCTACTTATATTATTATAAATTATTGCTATTACTAACAGGAGGGGGAAGACAAAGGCATATATTGGTCCCCAATGGCAGGTTTCCAGTAAAGTATGGCCTCTTTTTGAAGATGTATATAATTATAAACTGGAACTGAGTCATTTAAAAATGCTGAAGTATGTACATTATCCAACCAATAAACCCTTGTAATTCGATTTTTCTAATGAAAGTTACTATAAAGTGTTCGATGGTTGTAAAAAGAATCCTCACAGGGTTAAAACATATGTACTTCATTTAATGGGAGTAACGCACACCTTTGAGTTACAATTCATAACGTGTTTCACTTTAACAGATAACAAGCCATTTTCATGCATGACTGCACTTCGTTAAGGAGCGAAAATGGGCTGTTACTGAAATGTCAACACAATTGTCCCTCTTGAAGTTTAGTTTATCTTGAAGTATTTTTTACATTTTCAGCACTTTTTTTTGTTCCTCCAAGAACATAAAGATCCAACAATGATTGATTTTCAGAACTGCAAAGATGTTCCCTTCGGTCATTCTAGAGAAAATGACCAATATTAGAAGTGTCTGGAGTCTGTGTCCCAGTAGCAACCATTGAGACCTTCAGTACCTTCTGCAGTATTGCTTCTCACTCTGAGAAGCGACTTCACTGTACCCTTGTTTGGTGGAAAATGCTCCATCTAACAAGAAATACGCCCCCAATAGGATTTTTTTGGAGGCCACATGAAGGTTGACTGGAGACTCAGAGAGAAGCCGAAGGAGTACTTCCTGTGTCGTCTGCAAGCAGGGTGCAAGTAGGGCTACTTTTTTTGCTTTTCACCAGGAATAGGAACTCTACACCTCCCCTCCCTTTCCTTCAGGAAGGAACGCCTTTCCACATTGAATCCCTACTAGGAAACAGGCCCATTTTAAGGGTTTTCAGTGTCATACCTGTAATCTTTCCCTTCTCCTTGAGGCATGAATAATTTTAATATTGCCAATCCTTAAAAACTATTCTTTCTGCCTGTCTCTCCCTCCACTTCACTTTGCAGCGCAGTATCATTATCCAGCAGCCCTGATAAGCAGATAATGAAACAATTCCTCCTCAACTGGATCCGATGGCTGTCAGACGAAAATGACACCACCGTACATCCTTGACATGCTACCTCAAGCTAATTGATGGCAAACAATGGTTCCTGTCACCTGTGCACGAAGACAAAGAAAACATACTCATGTTACCTGATGGGAGAGCTACCTGGCAAGTGATAAACAAATGTGCTAAGGAGACATTCTATTAAGTTAAGAGTGAGTACAACTCTGAAGAACATGCCTATTAGCTTTGAGTTTAAGAGTGCTGCTCTTCACTAGGGAACAGAAATAAATAAGGCAAAATGAGAATTTATTGAAGTCTGGACAGTTACATGAATATTCAGGTTCTCTTACAAATAGATATTCCCACATGAGCTCCAAACTTGAAGCAAGCTGCCCAATTACATTTCCACATCATGCAAGTGGATTTATAGTTAAGGATGACGTTATTAGTACAGGGAAGAGGATACATGTTTACATGGGTTTCTGGAATGCACTAAGCTACCACGCAGAGATCATATCGATATAATGGTTGATATCCATGTCAATAGCAAAGGTTACCATCAAACATTCTGAAATACCATAAGAAGTATCATTAACTTCTTACTAGGAAAAACACCTGAAGATCTGCATTTCAGAACAAAGACGTTTTGTTACAAGCAAAATGGCATAATCTGGCAGCTCTTCCCTGGAACCCACATTTTATGGGGCCCTCTTGGGTCTTCCCAGACAATGCATGACATGCCTAACCTCATCTCTCATACTTTCTCTCCTCTGACTAACTAGCACAGCTAATTATACAGAAAGTCAGATTTTGAACAAGGAAATACCTCTGACTCCACTGTAATTCAGTTTCACCTGAACGGCACACTGTGTCCATTTTAGAAAGAGTCAGAAGCAGAAAGAAAGAATAAATCGAAGAGGGAATAGCCAGTCATTTCTGTAAGATCTGACAGCAACGTTCTTCATACCTTTCTTTGGAAATAAAGTTTGACCTTGGTAATCTGGTCACACAAACCCACGACATTTTAGTAGAAGGACCGAAGCAATGGTACAGTGGTTAGATCTCTGGCACCACAAAATGGTCCCCTGAGCTTGCTAGGAGAAGCCCTGAGCTCAGAGCCAGGAGTAAGCCCTGGAGAGACCAAAGTTTCAATTTCTACTAATCTTGGGCAAAATCACTTAAACAAAAGTTTTTTTTTTTTTTCTGACTCCATGGCCCTTTCCTTTTTCATCAAACTTTGTCCAAAGAAGAAGCTCTTCTTAATTTTATTTTAGGTGTTTTCTTACTTCTTACCACTTACATTACTTGTGAAAATTTAACTTTGAGGAAGTAAGCATATTTCCTGTTGGAATAGGACCTGATAGGATTGTAAAGATTGGTACTCCTATTTTCGTTTTTCTCCTGGACACTGATTTATATGCCTACAAGAGACCTGAATTTAGAAAGCCTAGCTCTTAATATTCAAAAAACTCTTTCAAGGGAAAGAAACAAAACTTGGGTAGAATAAAACTGACTGTGCCACTTCATATTTTGGCTGACTGTATTTTTATCAGAATCACATCTGATCTCCTCTGACTTCTGGGAGTTTTCCTCAGTGGGAAGGTTACCATGCATCAGGTCTTCATTCTGCCCCCACTGCTGGGCAGTCTGCAGATGTCGATGGCCACAGCGACAGTGGAGGAGTCATTCAATGCCTCTGGGTTAGTGCTGCTTAACAATGAGCAGTGCAAAACTCATGAGCTAGAAAAGTACTGATTGTTTAAAGTATAAACTGTTAGGAGGATCAATAGCCTATTTTTATTTACAGAACAAGGGGTTTGGGAGATACGAGACTCCTGGGACCATATGTGGTGCTGGTGATCCAAACCGTGTTGGCCATGTGCAAGGTAATTTTAACTCAAAGTTTTGATCAAATTCCTAGAAGCCTTAGCCTCGTAGAACAGCTCTCCCATAAAGGTCCATGTGATAAGTAAGTCGGACTCTACAGTAAAGTTACAAAAGTCCTTAATTTTTAAAATAAATATCCTTACCTAATAACAAAAATATATTATATTCATATTCAAAATTTTAAAATCATCCCTAGCTCTCATGTTATGATGGCAGGAGGCCAGGAGGTCAGATTTTTCCCTTGCTGTGATTAAATATCTGTTGTATGTGCACTATTAAGAACCAATGACTAGGGGCCGGAGCGATAGCCCAGCGGGTAGGGCGTTTGCCTTGCACGCGGCTGGCACATGCCTACCCTGGTTCGATCCCGGCATCCCATATGGTTCCCTGAGCACCGCCAGGAGTAATTCCTGAGTGCAGAGCCAGGAGTATCCTCTGAGCATTGCCGGGTGTGACCCCAAAAAAAAAGAAAAGAACCAATGACAAGGCAATAGTTTTTGAAATGTGATAACTAGATCTGCGGTATGCAAATAGGCAAGACTAATTTTCTAGGCAGCTTTAACTATATGCCCAGATAAATGATAAGACCTGGAAAAATCTATTTACAAAACAACTTCAGAAGGCCCCAAGATTTAGCCTCAGGAGGCCAGTTCAAAGGCTGTAAACTATATTGGTCAAGGCTGTCAATCTTCTTTCGTCTATTTCCTCACCTTTGCTGATTCACTGCTGATTAGTTCATTTTTCAACCAAGCATATTGGCACCTATATGACGAATTTAAGTATAGTTCTACTTTTCATAGTAACAGAAAAAAAGCAAATATCTAATTGTTGGATCTTAAATTGAGTCTTGGAATATGGGAATTATAAGTCCTCATCTTTGAACCTTTCGTGGAAGAAACACTTTATCTCAGGACAACGATTCCTGAATTCCAAGTAGGAACATCCAGTTCAAAAAATAACGGCTAGAAAGTGTCCTATTCGCTGTTACAGTTTTCTTCTTGGCTCATCAGTAATTCTGTAAGCTTTTAAACAAAGAGAAAGGAGGAAAAGAAAGAACCAGTAACCAAGACTCTATCGGTTGAAGGAGTGTATGAACTTAATTTCTGTGTGAATTCTCATAACTATCCAACAAGATCTGTATTATTACTACCCATTTTATAGATGAAGAAAAAGAACCTCTGCAAACTCCCTAGTAACTGGAAAGCTAGAACTGGAAATTAGATCAAGTTTCACCTTCTTCTTGCACACTCTCTCTAAAAATTAAAAAATACAATAAAATACTGAGCAATTTTGCATACAGATGTCTAAGTACCAATCGAAACACAATCTTAACTTTATGACTTTAGGGAGACCTTTAAACTTGACCAGGTGACAAATTTCTGATTTCAAATTGTTTTTCTTTAGAGACCTACAGTTCATTTCTTTAATATATATATATGTATAAAAAGATGAAATATGAACTACAGGGAAAAATTACTCAAATATAAAATGTGAAGAAACTTATTTTCTTTTTCTATTTTTTAAGTAATATGGATTAAGTTTCCAAATTGTTTGGGTATTCATATTTTGGATGTTGAGACACCTGTTCCCAGTATCTGTCTTAGAGAGTCATAACATGCATTTTTATTGATATTTAGATAAAACCATTTAACAAAAATGGTTAACAGATGTTGATCATTTAATATGTGTAAAGCACATATTAAATATTGACATTTAATCCACCAAATGATGTCAATAAAAGGAAAATTCACTTAAATTAGAAGAAGTAACATTTTCATTTGTAAACATTCTATTTGAGGACAGATCAGATACCCAGATGACCAAAGGATTATATAAAACATGCTTAGTCGTATGATTTAAGGTGATAATATTCAGCCTTACTAGAGCAAGACTCAAATAGGAAATCAGAGTTGATGGATATCAGAAAAGAAGCCAGATGTTCACAGAACTACTGAATTTTTGGTGGATAACAGGACTGAAGTAAGATCCAAGTAGAAATAGAAACTGTCATGGTGAGGCTAGTGCTCAACATTTGTATATGTAACTTATAATCAATGCCTGTTCTTAGGCATTATAAAACACAGGCATCACAGCCAAGGCACTTGAAAAGGGTAGCTGATTCTCTGACAGTATTTAAGAAGATACTGCTAAAGCCTTTTCTGGGGTCAGTGCTGCTGGTCTCCTTCAATTAGTCAATTCTCGAATACCATCTTTCTTTTAAAATATCTTGTGCAATATGATTTTATTACAATTAATGGTAAAACATGACAAGTAATAATCAAACTATTTCAGCTATGTCCTTCATTTAAGCCTTTTTTTTCTATTTCAACATATATTTTTCAGTTCTTTCAGGTAAAAGAAATAAGCATGTTCACTCTGACCTAAAACATGCATTTTACATTTTTTATTTTTTTAACATGAATAAAGAGAGCTACTTTTTCTCTGAAGGAACCTCAGTTGAAGCTTAGTTCAGAATTGAGACTCAGAAGTCTCCTCACCACAAAGCTATCAGCAACACGTTCCAGAAGCTCTAATGTGAGCTCTAATGTCTAAAGCTCTAAGCTCTAATCTGTCTAGCCATCCATCTGTTTCCTAAAACCAGCTTGGGATACACTTCAATAAACATACAACATTTCCTTCTCACACCTTATCTAAAAGCCAGAAAAATAAAATAAGTAAAAGGAAAAATAATAATATAGAAATAACCCAACTTTGGCCCAGTGGAATAAAACCACAGTTGCCTGGCTTCGCTTTCCTTCCGTACTCCACAAAGTGTGTTTTACTCACTCACAGACATATTTTTACAGCAAAAACTTGTTCATGATGTAAATCTGAGTAATTCAGCTTAATCTTGCGTGAAAAACTAACATGAATACAAGGAAATAAGTGGATGTGGAAAATTGAAGCACCGAATTAAGCAGATTGCAAACACAGAAAAAGTCATTAACATTAGCTGCATAGATACAAAAGTACCCAGTGCTGGCTGGGAATCAGAATTTTAATTTTCTTCAGTTGGGTGGTTATAAGATTTCACTCTTAATCAAAATATAAGCAGTGACATTATAACACTGGTGTAGGAGGATAAGCTTACCCGCATCTACAGATTTTTCATTGAGAAAAATAGAAATGCTACGGACCATTCTTTTCATTATTTGACTAATTATCTCCGTGATTATTTAAGTACTAGAGAAGTATTATTCTATTTACTATTGTAAATATATAGAATACCAATGAGACCACAAAATTATCTTCTGTGGTCAGAGTTCCACCACATTATTTTCATGAGAATTTTCTTCTATTTAAAATATACATAAGTTTAAAATGTTATACTTTAAAACATTTTAAACTTATTGAGGCATAATTGACAAATAAAATTGTAAGTGATCAAAGATGACTACTGTGTAGAGTTCTATGCAGACACAATACAAGAAGAAATCAGGCACTTTACTGCAACTTGGATGGAACTAGTGGGTGTCATGTTCAGAAAAGCAAGTCAGAGAGGACAAATACGGATCATCCCCATATTTGTGTTTCACAGAGTAACAAACAAGGGAATGGATGGTATCAAATGAGGCCAAACCCGCTGGCTCTGATTACAGAATTGGAAATGGAGGGGAGGGTCTCAGAGAAAAAGAAGAGGCAGATTGATGGTAAAAATAGGGGCACCTGGAGGCTATAAAGATGAGGTAATTGTGTACATCGAGAACGTAAGATCTAACACGACTGTAAGCATGTGATATGAACTAGAACAATTAAATTTAAGAAATGAGTGTTCTAAGGAGGTGGGTGGTGGGTGAGTGGGAACACTGGGACAGTGGTTGATGGCTGCTGACACTGATGGTGTGTCTGGAGCATTGTATGCCTAAAGCTGTGTGTGTGTGTGTGTGTGTGGTGTGTGTGTCTGTCTGTCTGTCTCTCTCTCTTTCAGGGCTTACGCCTGGCTCTTGCTCAGGGCTCACTACTGGAGGTGCTCAGGCGATCATAACATGGAGTTAGGGATTAAACCCATGTGTGCCTCATACATGCTTACATGCTGTACTATCTATCCAATCCTGAAAATCCATTAACAGCACTGCAGATTATGGTGCTTAAATAAAAAAATTTAAAATATGGACACAGTGAATTAATATACATGTACTACACTGTATTATACATCTCTATATCATCATATATATATATATATATATATATATATATATATATATATATATATATGTGTGTGTGTGTGTGTGTGTGTAGGACTTCTGGTTCTGTGATTAGGGATCACTCTTGGTGAGGCTGGAGACACATGGGTGTTGGTAGTAAACCTCTGCCAGCATGTGTCAGCTCTACCTGCTGCACTCTGACTCTGGCCCAGGTGCTTTATACCTTATTAAGAACTTTGTATCAGGCATGTTATTTGGGCTTCAAGGTTCTCTATAAAGTTTAACTTACTGTGAAATCTGTGTGCCAAGTTAGACCTTCTTATGAAGTCCTAAATTAACAACCACTTTTTTTTTAGTTGACTTTTTATTTTTTTTTAATTTTTTAATTTTTTTTTTGCTTTTTGGGTCACACCCGGCAATGCTCAGGGGGTTACTCCTGGCTCTGCACTCAGGAATCAATCCTGGCGGTGCTCAGGGGACCATATGGGATGCCGGAATCGAACCTGGGCTGACACAGGCCGGCCGCGTGCAAGGCAAACACCCTACCCACTGGGCTATCGCTCCGGCCCCCAACAACCACTTTTTGAGAATACACTCTACAAGGCCCTTTTATATAAAACTATTGCTAACCCCTACAACACTGAAAGCTGTACCAAGATAGCAAACATACTCATCTTGGGAGAGCAGAAAATGTATTAAAACATATCCATAAAATTACATTAAAATGAAACATTAGCCATTTCATAAAGTATGTTAAATTCATTATAAATTTAATATGGCACTGTTCATTATAAAACTTGGTATTATGTGAGAGGAGGGATGGTGGGGGGGGGGGGGGAGGATTTCTGGAGATAAGGAAAAGGCAGGCATTAAATGAACATCTTCTCCAGTTGTCTGGGTTTTTTTTATGTTTTTGTGCCACACCCAGCTGTGTTGGACCACTCTGGACCACTCCGGCTGGGCTCAGAGGATCATATGGGGTGACAGAAATCGAAGCCTGGTCGGCTGCATGCAAGGCAAACGCCTTACGTATGTCCTGTTGCTCTGGCCCCAGTCTTAAGAAAGAAAATAAAATTGCAGAATTATGGGGCGTGAGGGGAGGATGCAGAGAAAGTTTTCTGAACGCAGCTCATGTGCCCTAGTTGTGGGATCTGCTTTTAGATACCCCTTTTGAAATAGACTTAGGAGCACAGTAGCTTTTTATCAGAAATTTAGTAATTAAGCATAGAAATCAATTAATGGTGGGGGGGGGGGTGCAAGTCCCTAAGGAGGCTCAGGGTTCACTCCTGGGAGTACTTGGCCAGTCAGGACAGGCGGTTCACTGCGGAGGCCTGAGGGTGGAGAAGACGGGCTGCAGTCGCAGCAGAGCCTCCCTGGTGGTTCTGGGATGCCGTGTGAGGCTGCGGGGAGAAAGCAGGGCAGGCACCCTGATGGTGAACTCTCTTCCCCACCTCAGGACCAATAATCATTTAGGGGTTTTATTTTTTAATTTCTATGTAAGATTTCTATCTAAGACCCTCGGCTGCGCTGGCGCACGGCCGCTCGGCATTTGCGCAACATTCTTAGACAATAATGGAAGTTAGGACCAGGTCTTTCCCAGGATCTTTCACATTTATACACTAATGATTTTTCTCCTGCATGGCAGAGCCTGGCAAGCTACCGTGTCGTATTTGTTATGCCAAAACCAGTAATAATTATAGACCTCATTCCTATGACCTGAAGGAAATGGTCTGAGGCTCTATGTGTTCCTGGAGCAAGCAGATGCCCTTGGACTATACTAGCATGTGATAGGACATATGGAGATGCTACTGGCGCCTCGCTTGAGCAAATCGATGAACAACGGGAAGACAAGTGATACAAGTGATTATGTGAGAAGCTCTCATTCCAAGAAAGTGGATGAAGGGAGGGAGCAACAACATATGAATTTCAAAAGTTTCTGCCTACCCTAAAAAGTCTTTATCTTTCCTCTATCATTCCCTGTAATATTTGATTGTAGCATTTACTATTTTCTCTTGAAATTTTAAGGCTAAATTTACAATTAAGATAATCAATGGCATTTGTAAACACAAGCACATGCCGCTTATTTTATAACTAAGTGGAAGTGTTATCAGTAAAATTCCCTTAATCCTGCAAATGTCCTTACTGTTGTTGGTTGACTCTTCACAAAATTTCAACCACAGAGGTTTTAACCAGTAAGAAATGCTCGGTGTCCTTATGAGGAAGACCTTGAAAAGTCATATTTCATTGACTCTATTGCAGACTAAGTTTGGAAGGAGTCACATTTTGTGATTATCAACAGACCAGATATTCTTCCACTGAACATTTTTTGTTAGAGTCTTGGACTCTGCCAAGACCAGACACTGATCAGGCTGCCCATGATGTTGCAGCCGCACTATGTATAGGCTTATTGCTTTAGCAGTTCATCAAGGGAGTTGATAAGAAGATCTCTACAGTCAGTAAGCCTCGAAAGTGGCATTCACACCTGAATCTACTGTCTATCAAATACTTCCCTCTAGATTATCAGATAAATCACCTAACTTTACAGACTGCCCTGGAACATTATCTGTGGGTATAAAACATCTGAACAAAAGGGCAAAAAACACAAGCGAGCCTATCTTGAGCGAATTGTTCACCACTGCCCTGGGTTTCTAGTTCGATCACAAAATTGCTCTCACGTTACCTCAGGAGCAGGCTTGTGAAGTCTTGGGATTATCAGAATGCTAGACAAGTAAACACCTCAATTTAAAGTTATCCTGAGCTTGGCCTCAAGTGATATTAGCTGCTTTAACCTGAGGCGCTGTTTTCTTCCACAAAAATCAAAGTCTTTTCAGGCAATATCTTCTGATCAAACTCTGTTTTACCAACCTGAAAGTGTGTTTCAATAAAAGAATTCAACATGTTTGAAGATTCGCAATATTTGTAAGTGTCAAAACTGCCATCTTCCCTCTTCATCTTAAAGCTTTGCAAACTATATTTCTCTTGTACTTTTACAAATCACTGTATCCAAGCCACTAAAAATTTCTTATAAAACCATAGTATCTTCAGGGTCTCCAAAATCTCTGTGACATCTAAAAGAAATCGTAATAATTTAACTGCTTCAGAGATCTTACCCCTGTGTATTCAACAGGTTTCTATCAAAATATTTTTACGATAAATCCATTTACTAGCACTTTAAGGTATAAGTGCTTCACAATCATTAAACAAATATTGTCTCAATTTTGTATAATAGAAGGTAAAGGGAATAAGTCCAAGTACTTTAGCCACTTAGCCAAGTCTTAATCTTCGTGAAATTGCCTTAACACTTCTGGTTTTGCATTTAACTAATTGATGAATACAGCTTCCTTTCCTTTGGCATTTTTGACTATTTGGCTTCTTTCCATAGATCTTTAGCACAGGTTTGAAACTGGTGTGAACATGTTCTCTTGGCAAGTGCGTTTAAAGAATTTTAAAAGAAAGGCTAAACATTTGTGCCTTTTAGTGTTTCTTTCTGGCCGATTCTGCTCTAGGTTCAGCAACACAAAAGGCATATTCGATTTTCTAGAAAGAATAAAAATAAAGAAAAGAAAATAGAACCTAAGGGAAGTGGGAATTAAAAAAAAAGGAAAACAAATATCTATTGTAAGTTAACCTGAGAAGTAAAATTACAGGCTCAATGCTGGGCAAGAAGGCTACCTGCCTGTGTTAATTGCTCCAGAACTTTAGACAATATTAGTCACTCTGAAGATGTTCCAAAGATGCTGGGCCATTTAGGTGCCTTGCCCAATATGGCAACTCACCTGCCATTGCTGAAGACTCAAACCTGTGTTCAAAATCTTTCCTAAAGATCAAGTGTTGGAAAGTTTCATGAACATAAAGGGGAATTGTGTGTGGAATAACAAAGTGCTTGAAACTAAAACCTCTTAAATAATGAAAACATTGCCAGTTATACAAAATACCCAGAGAGACAAATATGGTCCCTAAGTTTAATACTGTACATTATACATAGCAAAGATACTAATATTTTCCAGGTATATATCTCATGGCTTCCCGGAGACATTTAAATGCAGCAAGACTGGTTTATCACCAGAAGAGTGAATCAGCATCATTTAACCAACTTTGGTTAGCTTTAACTCTTAAATGTTGAGTTTCTGATTAAGACTATAAATTTATGGATGAATAAAGATGAAAAATGGCTCTATAAGATGTTTCTTCTTCTCTTTTCTTTTTACTTGGAGAGGAGGATACCAGAAGTGCTCAACAGGTATTTCTGATGCAGTTCTTGGGTTCTGGATTACATGCAGTTCAGGAGATCAAACTGGGGTCAGCTATATGCAAGCAAAACCCCTTACCTACTACACTGTCTCTTGTCCCCATGGGCTACTTTAAATTGGTATTTTGATTATCAGGATAAATTTTCATTTCAAATATTTGGAAAATCAGGGCCAGAGTGATGGTCCAGCGGGAAGGGCATTTGCCTTGCACTCGGCTGGCCTGTGCCGGCCCTGGTTCGATCCCTGGCATCCCATATGGTCCCCCGAGCACTGCCAGGAGTAGTTCCTGAGTGAAAAGCCAGGAGAAACCCCTGAGAATTGCTGGTGTGACCCAAAAAAAAGCAAAAAAAAAAAAAACAAGAAAACAAATATTTGGAAAATCAGACTTATTTTTTAACTTTTATGTTTGGTAAAATAAAAATTAGTCTCACTTTTATATGTAATTAACACAAACTAGTTATGTTTGTTGATGGCTCTGTACAATGGCATACTTCATGAGTCTGTATGCATAACCTCTGTAAAATTTGGTCAGCCTTCAAACAGGTTTTCTCAAAAGCAGAGGCTTTGTTTTCTCTCAGAGTACGTACAAAAGTGTCTGACAAAGTGCTACTGACAGTGGAACAACATGAAGGGTGACTTGATGAATGGAGTTCTTGAAATATTTCAAACCCATTCCCATGCATTTGGATCAATAGAGAACAGTTGAGTTTAAGAAGGAATACAAGTGTGTCTTTCTTCTGCTGTACTGCTAAGTATCAGTAAATTGTTAACTCTTTTAGGGCTTATTAGTGTTATTTAACAGGAAAAAAAACACAGCCCATTACTAAAGCTGACTATGACATCAGATTGGACTAGCAGTAGGCTCTGAAATACACCAAAAATAAAAATTCTCATCGCCTGGAATGTAAAACATAGCCTGATGGTAAGACCTTTCTATATGTAAAGTTGATAACCAACTACATTAGCACATAGCAAGTGGAAAATGAACAACAATCTAGGTTAAGAAAATAAATGGAATAATAACTTCCTTATTGCATTTTAATCTTTTGTATTTTTGAAAAACAGAGTCATCTATTATTCAAGCCCAGGCAGAAGGAAGCTGACCTGGGAATGTCCCATCCCTCCCTCATTCTCCCACAACCTCCTTTGCTCAGTGGTTCACAAACTTGAAAGCTATCCTTACAAGTTGGTTTACTGATGTCAACACATTCTGAGAGACCTGGGAATTTCCTTTAAAAATGCAAAGAGGACCAGAGTGATAGTCCAGTGGGGAGGGCATTTGCCTTGAACACGGCCAACCCGGATTTGATCCCAGGCATCCCATGTGGTTCCCGAGCACCGCCAGGAGTAATTCCTGAGTGCAGAGCCAGAAGTAAACCCTGAGCATTGATGGGTGTGATCGAAAAAGCAAAACAAACAAATAAATAAAATGAAAAGATGACAATAATTGTGCCATTAAGAAATACAAACACAACTGACTGGGCTGCTTAAGGGACAAATATTTCCTTTGAGTCTAAATCAAGTTAATAAATGTAAAATACTTGGGAAGGATAGGGACGCTGAACTTTTGGCAAATGCCAACAGACTGAAAGAAGGAATGCATTGTTTCGCTGCCTCTTTATGAGAGAAAAGTCTGCTGTCAAACTCAGCTCAGGAATAGATGGAGTTGGGGTAGGGAAGGGATGCTTTGCTGACCACTGACAAAGCAAGTTACTAATTGATCTTTGCATCATTTGAACAGCATTAAGAGACAACAAAGGAGTGGTTGATGTGGTTGGCTCTGCCTTGGCTGGTATTACCTGGATAGAGGTCTGGCCCAGGCCCTGGGGAGCATCCCACTGCCCCATCGGCAGCAGCATCTCTTGGGGAAGTGGCCGGCTGTAGGGGTTGCACTGTGAGACAATCTGTGAGCAGGTCAGGATGGAGCTCTGTGCTGGATCGCAACTAAGAGAAGAAAGCAGAAGACAAATGAAAATGGAAAGTTGGTCCTTGGACTACTTTCCTGGAAAGGCACTACGTCCTAAAGTTCAATCTAATCCAACCAATGAATATTTATCAAACAATGACTATGGCTTAGGCATTGCATTTAACAGTGAGCCAATAACAAGGTTATTTCTCCAATCTTAATAACACTTGGCAGGTACTTCAGGAAAAATGTGGTTAGGGGTGGATTTGATTTTAGCCCTTGATATTTCCACTTTGGGAACCCAGCTTCCTATTGTATTTCCTCTTATTGGCTCTGTATCTTATCAGAACTTGTAGTGATAACAAAAAATAAACTCAAGTATATTTAGTCCAGATTGCAAAGTGCTTTAAATACAGAAATACTATTGGGAAAGTATCTCATAAACAATTAAGAAATGTCCATTGAGATTCGATACCTATAGATTGTACAGGAGAGAGAATATACAAGCTCATCTTGAAATTAGTATAGAGCATGATTAAAGGAATAACCACTGCCTTTAGTAGCAACAAAATCCCAAGAGTGAGTTACATGGAAAAAAAGAAATAGCAATTTAGAGCTTCATTTGATCATTATAACACAATCAGTGTTTTACATATTAAATTATTACAACATGTAAAAGAATCAAGTCATAAAAGCATTAGATTTAAAGAAACATGAAGTTATCGGATATTCTTATGAAAAAGAACTTTGTGGTGGAAAACAGGAAGACAGTTCAATGAGTCATAGTAAATGCCTAGGTATAAAGGCTCTGAGTTCTATCCATGGCACTACATGACCTCTGAGCACCATGGCGGAACCCTGGTAGCCTCCGGCCCCTCCAGGTGCAGCCCTGGTAGCTTCTAGCATCACTGGGCTGCAGCAACATCATAACATCATGGGCACAAGCACTGAAGAATCAGGTCAACACTTCCAGGCTGAGTTTTACCATGCTTAAAGATCTCAAGCACCACTAGGAAGAACTTTCGCAAGGAAAATAAATGTGATCTAATTCAAATGGAAAACAATAATTAAATGTTTAGTTACATTGAGTATCAATCATCTTCTTGTATAAAAACATACTGTCTTATAAATTCAGAAATTTGTTACAGATATTGCAAATATTTGTCTTAGTGTTTAAAAAAGAGCTTATATAATGATTTTGTCTTTTTTTTTGTTTTGGGGCCAGTACTGCTCAGGTGTACACCTGGCTCTATACTCAGGAATCATTTCTGGCAGGCTTGGGGGAGCATATGGGATGCTGGGGATTAAACCCAGGTTAGCTTCATCAATGCAAGACTTTACCACTGTACTATCTCTTCTGCCCCACTGATTTTGTCTTTTTATAGGCAAAACTGAATCATTAGATACATGACTACAAGCTTTCTAGAGGGTACCTAAGAATATCTTCTAAGATATTTGAAATAATTTGATCTTAGAAACTCCTTGAGGAAATGGTCAGAAGGCTAAAGGAAGATTTATTAATGATGTCAGCTTGAAATTGGTCATGGTGCTGCAGTATTTACACTAAGGAAATTTGCAAGTGCTACCAATGGACTTTTTCAACTGGAGAGCTGGGGTCAGTGGCACACCACCAAAGACTCTGATCCACATTCTCATCACATGCATGTACCCTCCACACACACACACACACACACACACACACACAGAGAGAGAGAGAGAGAGAGAGAGAGAGAGAGACGGAGAGAAGATCTCCGTATGTTACAACTTAGAGTGGTATTTCTTGGATCACAAAACATTTCATAAAGAGACAAACATTTGTCCAGCTTTAGTCCAAAAGTATAAAAATGGCAGTGACCCTCAGCACAAGGAAAGAACATTTAACATATGTAGTAAATGAGACATAATAATAGGAATAATTTCCTCAGTTTTGCCACATCGGAATTTCTGACCGAGACTGTCTGAGTTAATGCCTAACCCTCTCAGGGCCTTTGGAAGGTATGTTTGTTATTTTGGTATTAACCTAACACATGCAGCATAAGAAAAACTGGAGAAAAATCAAGGCTTAGAATGAGTTCTGGTGATCACTTTTAATTTATCTCCCATCGTTAAAATGTGATCTGGGACCCACATGTTCTCGTAAGCACAGACATGCATTTCTCTCTGCTTCCTATTACCATCCACTCTAGAGTTTTACAGTTATCGGTACTGATGAGGTCTTTCCAAGGAATTTCACGGCCATGGTTACTCCTGGAGTCATAGGCAGGCAATTCTTCCCTAGCTTCAACAACTATTCATGTTTTCCAAGAGTATGATTCCATATGACTTTGTGGTGAGAGTTAATTTGGTTTTCTCTGGGATTAGGCATGGCTCTAGAAAGTGCTTCTAAATTAAAGCCTTGAGGACCTTAAGCAGAATCTCTAAAGGAGGGCCATATGCATAGAAATACACTAAAGATACGTAACTTGAGCCTCCTTTTTTGCTTCCGAGATTATTAGACCAGAAGGAGGTCTTCCAATAATCTAAGCCTCTTCGACATTCTCCAGTCCAGGAATCATTTCATGGGTGAGTGGGGATGTGTCCCAACTCCGGGAAGTCAGTCCCCAAAAATCTCCTGGGAAGGAGCTCTTTAATAAAACGGGGTTTTCTATTTGGAACAAAAGAAGCCCAACCATTTAGACCAAACAAATTACATAATATATATATTTTACCATAACGAATATTCTTAGTTTCTAAGGACATAAAAAGAAGCAGGGAGGGATGGTCTCTAAATAAGGTTCTCAACTCTGTGCATGCATGGGAATCCCCTGCTGGGCCGGAATGCCTGGTGATCAGGCTCCCTGGTGAGATGATGCTCTTCCTTGGGAACCATGCTTTCAGTATCATTCAGAACCTAAGCATCCCCACAAGAAGAGTCAAGATCTTTTTATTTTTCTGCGTGTGGAAAGAGAAAATGAATGCTGTAACTTAGAGAACTATAAAAACCAACTTGTCTTTAAGACATGAACCCCATGTGACCTTTTATTAACCATAGTAATAAATGGCTACATGAGTTTTATGTCTTTAAAATAATTTGAAAGAGATAAATAGGTTAAAATATTCAATCGAAGGCTGGAGAGAGGTCCAAAGGGTAAGAAAGGCACTTGCCTTGCGCGCAGCTGACTCCAGTTCGATCCCTGGTGCCAGGTAAGATCTCCTGAACTGTGCTGGGAGTAATCCCTGAGCTCAGAGCCAGGAGTAAGCCTTGACCTGTCTGGGACTGAATATGTATGCACATATACATATGTATATATGTGTTCAAATCACTAACTGAATATACACATGCATCTATATTCAACCCACTTTAATACCTGCTTTATAGTAGAGAGCAAAGAGAGCAAAGAATTTAGCTTTCACCAACATTTACTGTTATTTGAGAAAAGGAATATTTAACCCAAGGTAATCAATTATGTAATCTATTTAAAGGGCTATACTGCACTGCATAACATCTGGGACTGTCATACATAAGGAAACCAATGACTTTTATTCTTTAATAGTAGGGGAAATTCATCTTTCTGTTTAGTATTATCCATAGTTTCAGAAGTACCTGGTCTTGCAAATGTAAACCTTTGAGATTCCAAAGCTCTGTAGGTTGCAGACACAATAGTGGCTAGTCTTACATTAGTTTAGCTGAACTATGATATCCAGTTATTCAACTACTTGCTATATGTTTCTGTGAAGAAGGTCTGTACAAAAAACTAACAACTATACTCAGTTGACTTTAAGTGAAGAAAATACTTCGCTGCAATCTGGGTGGCCTTCATCTAATCAGTGAAAGGCTTTAAGAGTGAAAGTATAAGTTTTTTCTTTAAAAAAAAGAAGTTTCCTTTATAAAAAGGAAGAAATTTCCATCTCTACCAGCTCAACGTGGCCTAGAGAATTCTGATGTCACTCCCACAATGTTACAAATTCTTTAAAATCAATTTCATTTATTCATTTTATCCTTTTTCCTCCCTCTCTCTCTCTCTCTTTCTCTCTCTTTCGCATACACCCCCTCCTGCACAATTTCTCTAGGGAAGCTGACTGGTATAGATAGATAGATCCTATTATATTATATTATTAGATCCTACTATAGATAAATGCTATTTGAATGTCAATACTATGCAGTGATCACTGAAAGTCAGGGAGAAAACAGCATCCACAAAAGAGTGCTGGTTGTGCAGTCACCACAATCGTCTTAAAAAAGCTTGATTTCAATTCCACAACAAACACACAGTTCCTATAGTGTGCTCGAATTTGTTAGGACAAGAGCAGACTCTTGGGATGCCTCTAAAAAGAGTTTATTAACATTCATGTCATCTCTGACAGCCAAATAAGTTTGCTTAAATAAAAGGAAGAGGAAGAGACAAGGTAATAGGCTTGGGCAATTGGGAAGACCAGACTGCCCCTAATGTTTGTAAGATGCTGTTTTTATTCTCTGTGTAAAGAAGGAGTAAATTGTTTGGTTCATGAGATAGATTGAAGGTGGTCTTCAAAACCAAGACCTTAACATGGAATTGTGTTTGCATCCATTTGCTATCTTTTCATGTGCAAGTTGTAACTGTCATGGAAATCTAAAGATAGGTACAGATTAGGTGAGACTCCTTTGCCTAAAGATAACAGAAGTCGGGGCTATGAGCTATGCTGAGGGTAACCCACTTTTTATTTTATTTTTTAATTTTTAAATATTTTATTATACGATTGAGATATACAATTACAAAGATGTTCATGTTTGGGTTTCAGTCATACAGTGTTCCAGCACCCATCCCCCATCAGTGCCCATTTCCCACCACTAGTAACTCCACTTCCTCCCCCTCCCCTAGCCTGCCTCTATGGCAGGTTCTTTCTCTCTCTCTCTCTCTCTCTCTCTCTCTTTCTCTCTCTTTACATTGTGCACTGCAATATATACGGTTAGAGGTTATCCAGTGTATATTTTTGCCTATATTCAATGCTCAGTTCTTGGCTGGTTTTATCATTTTTTTTTTTTTTTTTGTTTTTGGGTCACACCCGCAACTCAGGGGCTACTCCTGCTTCACTCAGGAATTGGGACACCCGTGGGCTATCGCCCCCGCCCCTGGTTTTATCATTTTCGACGATTATTCGCACACTGTTCCCTTCTCTGTCTTACCTAACCTCTGACTCACACACACGTGGTAGATTCCACCTTTGACAAGACCTCCTGATTCATGTTTTGCCTGACCTTGGATATTGGTATCATAATATATGTATATGTATATATATATATATATAATGCAAATAAATGCAGTCATTGTCTTTTTTCCTTCTGGTTTACTTGTGGATTACTCCAATCCAGTGAACCATTTTTTGCCCCTGCCAATAGTGTGTACCTCATAACAAATTCTGAGGTCTGTACCATTAGAATTTCCATTGCAAAGACAAGACAGCTTGAATAATCCAGTTGGAAAGGGTCAGACCCAGATTCCATGTCTTAGAACCCAAAGAGAGGCTCTTTGATAGTGGCCTTCTATACTGGTACTAGATGGTGGTAACCCAACCTTTTCTATTTCTCCAAGGCACTCAGGTTTCCCTTATATTCCTAGAAACCTGTTATTAAAAGTCAGGTACCTAACATTTAGATCAAATTTATTTGGCTGATTCTTCCCTCTTCAGAAAAAAAAATGACATGCTCCTCTGGGAATCTATTTTAAGTGAATAAACAAAAATTGTCCCCCCAGCTGTACTCGAAGTGACACAGAACTGCAGAATGGACCACTGTTGTTTGGTTTTCACTGGCCTCTCTCCTAGAGGTATCACCTGCTTTGGATCTGGACCAGTAATACAAATACCTGAATCTGAGAAAAAGAAGACATGGTACACTCTGTTGACTATTTTCCACATCCTAAATGCATGTGCAGAGGCCCCAGGACAGTGAGGTGAGACCATACTGACCACAGCCATTCATTGTACCAGTCCCCAGGAGAAGACAACTCACTTTCTTCCTTTAATGAGATCACCTGACAGTTTCTCCCTTGTTTCACCTTTCTCATCCCATGTGCTCCCTAACATTCTGTCTGTTTTCCACACTTCCCTCTGGGGTTCGTGTTTCCATGATTTTAGATGTGAGGTTGGGAAAGACTCTGTAAGGAAAGGTTTTATGGACTAACGAAAGAGCAGCACATGCACCATTTTATGTAGATGAAACAGAGAGAACCCATGAAAGAAAGAAGAAGCTGATCTGTTCTGAAAACAGCTACTTGAAGAGGAGCAAAGGGCCAAAAAGGAAGAGTGTGAGCAATGGGATTTAAGAACTAGCCAGTGGTTGGCAACTGTCCGGTTTCTAAAATGTGAGGATTTAATGACTGAGTTCATTGTACTGCAAGCCAATGGGAAGGTGTGGTCAGGAAAGCAACTAGTTTGTCTTTTTATAATAAAAGGACTGCTCTGATTACTGTGTGGAAAGAGATGATGAGAGGATGAGATGACTGAGGGTTGTTTTCACAATCCAGAAAAGAATTGCTCAGGGCTTGAAGTTGGGGGGGTGGGCAGGGTTATGTTGGAAGGGGGTGCGATAAATTCTGATTTTCAGGAGAGGTGAGTGAGTTGGAAAAGGAGATAAAAAGGGAGTCAAAGAGGGTCACAGTTTTGACTAAGCAAAGGATAAGTAAAGGAGGCTGGAGGCCACTTATTTGGTTTTGGATACAGGGACTCTAAGATGATTCTGGTACATCTGGAGAGGAATGGGAAGAGTCAGCGATGGGACCAAACCACTAATAACACCCCCGAGCAATACTTCTCACTTTAGGATTTCTTCCTACACCAGTCCACTGTGGGACTTTAGAGAGACTCAGTGAAATAGTTTCCTTGACATACACAAAAAAAAATTGTTCCTCTCCAAGTAAGCTCTGCTCTCAATCAGAAAATCTGTGCCCAAAGGTTAAGGGAAAAAGAGGCTCTATGCTGTGATTCCTCCATCTACCTGGGGTAGACATTTCCATAGGCCCCCAGAAATCTCTCTCCCCCTTATAAGAGTAAGGTCTCCCTCACTACAAATATCACACTTTTTATGCTCTTCTTTCTCCTTCCTGGAGAGGCCTCTCTCTGCCCTCTAACACTCCTCCATCACCTAGTTCACCGCTTGCCCCCTGAAAATAGCTGCCCAGGCCAACCCAGGAAACCCCCTGTGATAAAAGGAGAGCTGCGGAGTTTGCTCTTGACAGTGTAAGATTTGGACAAAAGTTCTGGGCTTTGCTTCTTGTAATTTCAGTCGACTTAACTTTATTTATTTATTTTTTGCTGTGAAGTCCATAAAGACCTTGATAAGTTATTGCCCTTTCTTCAAACTATAAATCCCATAGCACTGGCAGGATGGGAATAACCCACCCGGATTTTACAAGTGCTACCTGGATTTATAAGAATGATCTCAAGAAGGTTACAGCCCATAGAGGTGTGGGGAATATATCTCCAACATATCCTGAGGAGATGCCTTCATTAGCCCTCCCAATTTATAAGCTAATGGTGGGATAATATGATTAAAGAGGAGCAGTCACTAGTGTGGAGAAGCCACCTAGAAAGGAGAAGCTCCCAAGATCTCCTCTGCTCTAATGTGAAGGATTTCTGTGCCTCCACTCACATAATAAAGGATGGCTTACTAACTGGTATTCTTTTGCCTCACAGTGGGGCAAAGTCTTAGTTAATCTTCCAGAGCACTTCATGGGCTCAGGTTTTCCTAGCTCATTCCCCTTCCTTCACTAATCTTTCCATTCTTTGCGCTACACATATGCACCTGAATTCTTGGTGAAGTTAGCTGTCAGGAGTGCCTCTCTTAAGCAAGCATTCCAATGCCTTGACTTGGTCCAGGAATGCAGAATTCAACGAGCAACATGCAGATGCTCAAAGAACATCCTCTCCCTCTTCTTCAGGGCCTGCTCTACCCCAAAACCAGAGGTATAGTCACTTGATGTTCAAATAAACTGAGGTGCTCTGGCCCATTATGGATAACACTAAATGCAAAACTATTGAGAATAAATTAAAAAGAAAACCACACTCTGTAAGAATGATCAATGTTCTAAGAAGCTTCAGGCATGACTGGGTTTGACCTTCTGTCTTATGCATGGCACACACACCCCTTCAGCCCAGCAAGTGTCATCAGAATAGCTGATACCCTCTAGTCGGGCAACTTGCTACTTCAATCTTGGCAGTTAGCCTCAATCTTTTAGACAGTTCCAATTGTCAGGAAATATTAATGCATCCTTAAGTCTGATCTAGCTCTCAGCAAGTATTAGGAATACATGTACATGTCTATTTGTAACCTGCAGTAGGGATCATGGCTGTATCAGGAGAAATGAGACATCTCTGAACCTCAGAAACTAATCTTTGAGTCTTTGAGTGTTAATGATCATGATCTTCAATGACCCACTTTAGGGATTAATTTATTGGCCTATCCAGGTGCAAGCAAACACATTGGTTCCTGAGCTTCTGTACAATCTCCCATTATGAAATATTTGCTCCAAATGATAGTTTTTCAACGTTAATAATGAAATCACCCATCAAGACTTGACAAGGTTCCTGCATTCAGAAATCTGAACTGCTTCCTGAACAATGCAGGGATTTTTCCTAATATATAAAAACAAGGCACCGTCAATTGTGATTTGTATTTGTTTTTTGTTCAAGACTATTCTGTTAATGTTTATAAGCTCTCGAAACAAGAGATGGAAATTCTACTCCCTGTCATTTTCTCATTTCAGATATGATTGAATAATCGTCCAAGATTAAGTGAGTCAAGTGGAAATAATTAGAAAAGGGAAAAAGGCCCAGATTCTTCCATTTTCAGTTGCATTACATTTTATTCCAACAGCAAAGGCATTCTGTTAGTCTGGAGTGGAACATACTTCCAAAGAAAACGAAGCACAATCAAAGGCCTTTTGTTTTCCATTTCTCCAATGAGCACAGTCTATCTCGGCTGTGCATGTTTATGTATCACCTTGTAGGGAGGGATTTCTTTGTTCTCCAGAAATTAAATGCCACCAAAATATATTTCTTAAGGAACTCAGCCAGAAGGAAAGGCATTTAGGATTTTTTCCAGAGGGTTAAGGTTTATTACCAGAACATTCTCATCAAGCATTCTCTCTGACACTTAGAGCAATGTGGATCTTAGGGAATTAACTCATTGCCAAAAGGCTTAAAAATAATTACAATGAATTAACCTATTATTTTAATTACAATTAATTTCAAGCTGAATCTAAAATTCCCTCTCTTGGGGATTCCTTAGCACTGACATTTATGAAGTGGCTTTGGCATATCATAGGTAATTAATCTCCAACAATCTGCTATCAAATTCATTTCCTTTGGGAATGACCAATTTGCAAAGAGGAAAAGAAAATGAGAATAAAGACTTAGAAAAATAGTGCAGAAAAAAACCCTCTTTGGGAACACAAAGTACTAATTGGACACCCTGAACTTCTATATAGGGGATAGCTGTTTGGTTAGCAGTAACTCTGAGGGCTAAACATTTTGTATACAGCTGATTAATGAACATACCAAAATATCTGAAGGGGCATGCATGCTGGAGTGCATTCCAATGTGAGATAATCAAATTCAGCACTTGTTCTGTAGACATTTACAATACTAATGGTAATTTAGTGAAAAAAGAGAGGTGATGGGTGAGAACTCTTTACAGAAGCAGGATTTCAAAGTAAAAGGAATCTAGGGTCCAATAATCATATGCTCTAACTCCAGAGTTAATCTGTGGACTAATTCTACACCATACTGATTAGCAGCCAATAGTAGTATGATGTGATTAGTGGGCACTTGGAATGAGGATAGTGCAACAGAGGAAGCAATTTCATTCAGTTTTAATTTTGTTTATATTAAACGTTGGCATTGCATTGCACATTACTAGAGATCAGGTGGCCTCTCAGTTTTTCTAATTCCTATAATGACAGGAACTTACTATCCTAAATTTAACCCACAGTTAAGTGGGTCTAGTCATTAGAAAGTTTTGTCTCAAGTTGAACTGTAGTATTTAGATTTACCTTTCACCCATTGGGGTTTATTCTCCCCATCCACCTGCACATACTATATCATACACAATAGCATTATTCATAGTCTATTGCTCTTTAAGTACCTGTAAAGTCTCTTAAATGCTATAGCATCATATAATTTCAATGCTGAAAGGGGCCAGGGCTTAGTTTTTCAGCAGTTTTTCCATACTATTTCCTCCTCCACGTTGAACAACTTAATTATTATTTTTTTTTTTTTGCATTTTGGGTCACACCCGACAATGCTCAGGGGTTACTCCTGGCTCTTCACTCAGGAATTACTCCTGGTGGTGCTCGGGGACCATATGGGATGCTGGAGATTGAATCCAGGTCTGCCGCGTGCAAGGCAAACGCCCTACCCTACCCGCTGTGCTATCGCTCCGCCCCTAATTCTTAATACAGATAGGAGGAAACTAAAGGAACTTGGTTTAAACTGTGGTTGAACTATTAGGTGATCCCAAATGAGTATATTCACTTGCATGGGTGTAGTTTCCCTCTGTCAAATGAGGATAATATTCTTGAGGTCTCTTTGTTTCTCTGAGTGATAAAGCACCGAGCATACAGAAATAATTTACTAAAATGTTGATCTTTGCTCTCTTATGTAGCATTTATCCCACCCAACATTCACCATTCAGTTATTCTGATCACTTGACTTCAATGATCTATGTACTAGTGATAGCAAACACCCTGGATGAACAAGAAAAGTACAGTAGAACAATATCTTATTCTACATTGTCAATAACTTATGATTAAAAAAGTCAATAGCAATTGAAAATCTATGTTGAACACCTTATTAATTTTGTACATTTATTATTATTTGCTGAGTAAGTTTGTTATTTATTTTTATACAGTATTTACATTTTCCACATCCGGACTCCCCTCTTGTCAGAGCTCCACCCAGCAGAAGAGCCGATGACAGCCTGGCTTGCCAAGACCCACCCTGCAGCAGTTTTTTTCCAACCCAGCACAGGTATGCTGATCCAGAGACTCACAGACAAGGGGCAGAAGTGCTTCCAGCTCTCCCTGTGAGAGAGCTATTCAAGAGGCACCCAGGAGGGATGGTGGGTTCTAGCCCTGACCCGTCACCCCAGCAGAGCCTTGCAAGAAGCCAGAGGAACCCCCACACCATGAGGGCCGCCATTTTCCACATCCGGACTACCCTCTCTTCCACCCAGCAGAAGAGCCAATTACAGCCCTGCTTGCGCTGCCAAAAGCAGCCACGTGGTTCATCAATAAATGCTTGAGATTATATGTTACTACAAGATATCCCACCCGCACCACAAAGCCTAGCAAGTTACTTGTGTCGTATTTGATATGCCAAATACCAGTAACAATTATAGACCTCATTCTCATGACTTGATGGAATGGTTTGAATCTCTTTATGTTCCTGGAGCGAGCAGATGCCCTTGGGCTACACTAGCATGTGACAGGACATAAGGAGATACTACTGGTGCCCGCTAGAGCAAATCTATGATCAAGGGGAAGACAAGTGATACAAATATTTACTGAAACTTTTTAGTACCCAAAACAAATGTGGGAGTGGGGACAAGATGGCCAAGTTCCTTGGCCTCAAAGAACTTATATGGCTCAAATAAAACGTGCTGCCAGTAAAATTACCTAGATATTTTTCAAACATGATGCTGTTTATTCCTAATAGATGTGCAGATTAAAAACTAACTCTTTTAATTCCTTATCACTTTGTGATACAGACTCTCTTGGCACATTTCATCAGATTTAGTCACTCAGCTGACTACCACATTCCCGCTTCGTTGGTCTCTGCAAACTTGATAAAAACATTCTCTGGAATCAAAAAATGATGTTAAATCTTTAACCAAGTGTAAGTTATCTCTGAAAAACAGCCCAGGTCCTTAAGACAATAAGCCATTAACAAGCATTTGAATAATAAATTACCCGTCAGGTGGATCATGAAAGGTAAAGGACTCAAAATACCAGATTTCAAGCTTTCACATCTTCACTTATAAAATGTTAGAGCACCATAAACAAGGCATTTAGCGTCTCTTTAGCCCACATTTCTCAGGATAACGTGGATAAGAACACCTAAGCTTGTTGTTAGTGATAACATGAGAAATACAATAAAGAATTTCATCGACATATGGTATACAGACAACTTCAACACACATTAACTTCTATTTTTATAATTTTATATTTTAATTAATGTCTTGTGTGGAAACATTGTAGCACTGTAAAACATGTATTTTTATGTTCGTTTTTTCTACCCATTTTGGATCTTGTCCACTATTTCTCCTTCCCTTTCTTCTCATTAGCCTCTTTCTTTTGTACTACAATGCAAAAACACAAAAAAAGATTTTTCCCTTTCTTTCTTGGGGTCAAGTAAATATATGTTTAATCCTTTCAAGGAAGATATTGGTCAAGTAGATTTAAGCTAAAATTTCAGCTCTGCCAACGATTAATATGTGACCTTTGGAAAGATACTACCTCAAAAGACTTAAAAACCATCATCTATTTTAGGGGTGATAATGCTAACGCTGTGGGATTATTAAAGAATTCCATGAGGTGCCCTAAGGAAAGCGATTGAGGCATTATACCATTTCTGGTTTTGTGTCGTTGCAGAAAGAGACCCTATAATGATTTTAGGAGTGATCATGTTAGAGCCACCTTGGAGATCCCTTGCTAATCTTCTGAAAAAAAAATCTGGAACCAAACACTATCCTAATTAACATATATTTATCTTACATATATTATATACATAATTTATATGCATTTTTAACATAAATACCACATTGAAATTATTAATTATTCTAGCACCCTGAACTTATTTTATCTCAGACGTATTTAGCTGGCTTTCACTCTCTTAGAAAAGTCCAAAATAGATTACAAATTAAAGTCAACAATGAAACAATGTCAGAAGCCTTTGGGAGTATTAATACTTCATCTAGAGGACCTAGTCACCAAAACTTGCATAAACTATGTAGTTATTCTGGGCAGTATTGGGAGTAGAGGGTCAAAGGGATGTTGAAATCAGAAAGGAATGCGTATGAGGGTTTTTTTTTTTTTGTATTGTTATATTTGCAAAAACACCATTTTACTCCTAAGTCAATATTATTTTAAAACTGACACCAAGATTTTTTTCCTGACTGCAAAATAACACCAAAAAATGGACAGAGAAAGAGATAGTTTCAAAGATTATGTAAATTAACATCTGAAAAACATAATTTTAATTGAAGAGTAGATGCTTCTCTTTCATAAAAGAAATATGCAAAATTTCATGGAACATGAAAAAACTTTGACCCATCCTCCTTCACTTTCGGGGGTCCTAAAGCCTCAAAGGAAGCTACGGGGTTACTCTTTCCTAGTTTCATAAATTTCTCCTGACAGTGGCTCATTGCACTAATGTGACCACACACATTCCAACTCATCCAGTCAAGTGTAGCATTTTTTTCTATTCAAGTATTCTCAAGGTTTAATTAAAGCAGCCAGCTATCTAGTAATTACTTCCCCTGTCCATCTTACCAGCTCCTCATTGTCTCCCTTTGAATTGATTTCTGACTGCAAACCCTGCCTATGCAAAAGTTGAGGATGTGTGGGCAGAGACTAACGGCAGAAGTCATTTCTTCCTTCCTTTCATTTAATTAAAATAGATTGTCTGAATAAGATTTAAGGCTGATTTTAACATGCAGGAGTGTTTGGACAGTTTTTAAATGCCTACTTCTAAGAGTTGAAGGCTGTCATTTCAATGAGAGCACTTGCTTTCTGCTCCCCCAGCCACCCCTTACTCGATAGTTAGTTTAATTTCCTCAAGTATGCTGATGACAATGTCTTTCCCCACTTCAAAATTCTTTCATGACTCTCCCTAAAGCAGTACCCACGTCTCCAACTCTGGATCTAACAAGTTCTCTGTTTCTCACCTTGTGGTGTGGTTTTGTGTCCCATGTCTCAGTGTTACTCAGAGAGAGTCAAGATATTCTCTTCTAGACTTTTCTTTTTCATTTCATTCATGTCACACTCTGTGCTTCTGGTCACAGGCCTCCCGCATCTGGTGCCACCTTTACTCCAGACTGCTTGTATACAATACACTCTGCATTTCTTCAAGGTCCAATTCAATTTCACCTCTTTTAAACGTTGTCCTAGGTCTTTCCATTTCATTCACATTTTTTCCTTTAAAAAATTCCAACAGCAATGCCTTTGTATCATTCCTATGGTACTCGTGGCCTTCTATGTTATTTAATATGTATTTAAAATTATATCTGTGTGTGTCACAAAAGACAAAAAGGTGGCGCTGGAGTGATAGCACAGCGCAGGGAGTTTGTCTTGCATGCTGCCGACCTGGGTTCAATCCCCAGCATCCCATATGGTCCCCGAGCACCACCAGGAGTAATTCCTGAGCAAAGAGCCAGGAGTAATCCCTGAGAATAGCTGGGTGTGACCCAAAAAAAAAAAAAAAAGCCAAAAGTCTCCTTCTAAACAGAAATCATATCTGCTTGATCACACAAAGCTATTGTACTTCCTTCTGCCGAGGTTCACCTCTGAGCATCACTGAGTGTGGTCACAACCCTCCACAGACTCCCAAGGATTTTATATACATATCAAAGCAGATTATTACTGGTTTTGGCATATCGAATACACATCAGACAGCTTGCCAGGCTCTGCCAAGATGACCAGTGGCTCTAGTCCAGACTGCCACTGGACTAGAGCCATTACCGATTGGATCCCACGGGACGTTAAAAGATCATGTGGCCGCCCACCTACAAGATGGTCAGACTTCTTCGTCAAGACCCTGAACAAACGGTTTGAGGCTCTTCGTATTTCTGAAGCAAGTAGATGCCATTGCGCTACACTGGCATGTGATAGGGTCAAATGGAAACGTTACTGGTGCCCGCTTGAACAAATTGATGAATAAAGGGATGTCAGGTGATTAAGTGATCAAAGCAGGCGGGGGGCATGTTCAAGACAGAGAATAGACCTCTTAAATAAATTCTCTGGATTCCTGAAAGTTCTACTCTGAGATGCCCCAGATTCACGTGGAACAGAACTACCTAACAGCTTGGCTGACAGCTTTTATTTGCTTTCAATAATAGCTGGGTGGTTGGTTCGTCTCTTCTACTACTCTTCTTCTTCTTTTCTCTACCTCCTACTCTTCTAAGAAGAATCATATTGTTAGCTGGAGCAGACAAGATTAAGTAAGAAGTGGCTGAAGGACAAGACATAAAGAAAAAGTGTAGGAAGGTGAGCCAATAACATGGAAACAGCGGGAAGTTCTGGTACACCAATTAGAATTTCACATAATTTCAGTCTTTGAGAGAAAACCATTTGGTTGTTAAGGACGTGTACTACTGATTTTTGCTTTGCAATTGGAGATATTCATTTCTCGCTATAGTTCTAAAAGATTTATTTATCAAATAAAGAAACTTCTTTCCCCCTCAGACAAAAAGCTATAGTGCTTCCTTTTGCACACAAAGAAGATACTCTATGAATGGGGTAATGTGTTAGTAATAGTAGAATGAATAACAAATGAATTAATAAACTGCTGAAGATTCAATACGCATGCTCATCCTTTACGGATGTCCTGAAGACAAAGTTACGTCTTCATCAATGTGAAATGGGAGAAACGAGGCAGCTTAAGCATACTGAATTATAAACTAAGAATAAAATGGAAATTAGCCAAGTGAAATCATAGCAGAAGTTTTAAAAAAAGACATTTGTCAAGTTTATTTCCTCAAACTCCATCCTTTTTCATGCCAAATTTCACTGGATAATATTGTTCCCATCTATCTCTACACTGCCTCTTGGAATATTCAAGTGAGCAATTCTTCTAGTATGATATGCTAATTCACTACACTTACACTGACTCATTCATCTGGAAGAGCTGGAAACAAATCCAACTTTCTACCTTGCTTTTAGAGATTTGATATGTAGCATATAAGTAGAACACAGAAAGTATTCAAGTCCAGTGGCTCCAAATTACTCACTCTAGTGAGTGAGTAAGGCAGGATGAGTAGGCACCCTCGAAGGAGATGAGAGGCTCCAGCTTTTGAATCCTACTTGAGTGAGTTAACAGCTATAGTTCTAGCATTCTTAGTCACTGTTCCACATACAGTCTTTAATGTCATTCCAGAGCCCTTTCCTCTAATCCTTGACATAATGCCATCAACAGAACTATAGGTGTTAAAGTTGTCAACAAATAGAAGTTATTTTACGGACTGTAATCTCCCCCTCTCTTCTCTTAGGACTGTGTGTCTTAGAGTGATCTGGCAAATCACATGAGCTCTTCTCTTGGTCACTGGAAAGGAGACTTGATTCGGAGAAGTTCTCTCAGGATGAAGCCCAAGGCAGGAACTAGACACCTTCAGAGGCTTCCTGTGATCTTCTTGTAGATGTCAGAGTGGGCTCTGATGTGCCGTCAAACTCATTTTCATGTTTAGTCATTCCACTAGTCCTTCGTCATATACTACATCATTAGACCCTTCTCCTTATCATCCCTATGCTTGGGACCTAATCCTTTTTCAAACAATTTCTGTGCCCAAGAGACAACAATCCAAGGGAAGTCTGGAAAGTTGACGAGGCTGTCAACTGTAAGAATGGCAAGAATGGCATCTGAGAAACTTGGTCTTGGACCATGCTAATGAACCTGCTTCTGACAGAATCGGAAGAAATGATAGTAGATCAAGATGCAGAAGCAGGAAAAGGCATTATCAACAGAGCAGTTGTCCTCTGAGCTGAAGCACATGATGCCATTTTTCTTTCCCAGAAGTTCTGTCATCTGCAAATATTAGCTTATATATATAAAGCTATATATATATATGTATACATATATTTATATATGTGTGTATGTATGTATATATTTTCTTTTCGGGTCACACCTGGCAATGTTTAGGGGATACTCCTAGCTCTGCACTCAGGAATTACTCCTGGGGGTGCTCAGGGAACCATATGGGATGCAAGGGATGGAACCTGGGTGCTGTGTGCAAAGTAAAAACCCTATCTGCTGAACTATCGCTTTGGCCCCTAGATTTTATGCTTTTGTTCTCGAGAGCTACAGAAATTTCAAACTCATTGGGTGACTGTGTCTAACTTCACTTCTAATGCTCTGGATCTCACCTTGCTTGTCTGTCATCATTTTAGCACCCTCTTGGGAAGATAACTATTATTGGAACAAATGTGATATTCTGACACTGTACACTGTAGGAAGCAGGTACAAGTTGTAGCTACTTCAGAACCCTACAAAGGCCTTGTATACCAGTAACCTTCAGTCCACTAGAAATAAATTTACCAAATAAATTTTTATTTATCCCATCCCCTAAGGGGAAAGAAAAGTTCCATAAGACACATCTTTCAAGACAGTCTAGGGGCTAAGCTGTTTGCTTTTCATATGGCCTAGCAATGTTCAATCCCTGGCACTGCATATGTTCCTCAAGTAACACTAGAAGTGATCCCTGAGTATAGAGCCAGGAGTAAGCCCTGACCAATGCTGGGTGTGATCCAAAACTCTCCACAACTAGAAAGAAAGAAAGACAGAGAGAGAGACAGAGAGAGAGAGAGAGAGAGAGAGAAAGAGAGGGAGAGAGGGAGGAAGGTAGGAAGGAAGAAATAAAATAAGGAAGGAAACACACATCTTTGTTTCATTTCAATGTTGAAGTTGAGAAATAAAAATGATGAACCAAAGAAGAAAGATCTCAAGCTACAAGGGGGACATATTTTGGGTCTTACTTTAAAGAAAAAATATCAATCATATTTCTTAAACCAGAAATTAATAAGCTAGCAGCACACCATGTAGCAGAAAATCTTAGAAACAGAATCAGGAGATAGTAAGGATAAATAATACTCTATCCTGAGAATTCTTTTCTTTCCACAGAGAATACAATCTAAGCTTTTCAGCAAAAAAATGCAAGAGCCTGTTGACAAAGGAAAACACACTTCTTTGTAAAACTCCTGTAGTAATCAAACATCAAGGACAGTTTATGTACGAAATACAGGCAACTAAATTTTCCTTAACATTTTGAAGATCAAAAAGAATATCTCTATTCTACCTATGAGACAACCCCAGCCTTCGACCTCCCCACTGGGGAGAAGGAAGCCAACTCTCGTTTCTCATGTCATTACCAGAGTGAAATGATGTAACAATAATAGCAAACAGGGGTGCCCCCTGCGCCAACTTTCTAATCAGTTTCAAAGTATGTTTTGTTGTTTCTCATTGATGCCACTCAAAGGAACTGGTCACTCGTGGTCTCAAAAGTTTTACAACAAATTGTGTGATTAAATTCCTTAAACACGTCTGTCCATTACTAATCCTCTTTTGCCAACATCCTTTTCAGGGAAAAATTGCAGCACTCCATGGTGCCTGATTTATATTTCATTTTGAGAACCGGAAGTAAAGGGATTAAAGTTAAGGATTAAAACACTTACTCTTTACTGCATTTTTTCCCTCCTCCCAAATGGCTTCCTGGTTGCCATGGCTACTGTTCAGTGGCCCTTAGCCCTGAAAGCAGGTCTCTTTGCATTAATAAAATATTTCAAATGAGATTTTTGCGGAAAACAATATGAAGCTGCTTTATGTTCAACTGTTCTTGAAGCAGCTTATTTTTTTTTAAAAAGTCTTTTCTCCCCTTTTGTCCTTTTATTGGTATCCTGAAGAGTGAAACTTGAACTAAAAGACAGCACAGGGACGATCCCAAGATACACAATGCAAAATCACAACGATGCAGCAGCGGCACAAGATTACCCGGAGACACAGAAGCAGCCCTTCGTTTACAAATGAATGTTTGTAAGAAGATTAAGGGTCCTTGGGAATTTCTCAAATGTTGCAACACCACAGAACATTTTAAAGACTAAAATGCACGTAAATGCAGTGTTGCAATTCCACACTGCAAATACCAGCCAGGAAATGAAAGCAGAGGCTTTCACAACCGCACAGTTAACTTGACCATATCAATGTAAATATCACTGCTTTGTATTCAAGTCACTGGTGTTCTTCGTGACAGCATCTGCACAGAAGTGTGGCGAAAGTGGAGATAGCCATGATCGAGTATCAGCAGAGCTAGGGAGAATTCATGTAGAGCCCACACAGTTGATGCGGAGTGGGGAAAGGAAGGGTGATGTTGCCAAGCGAGCAAACACAACCACATCTGAGTTGTTCCTTCACAAACAACTCTCTTTGACATTCACTTTAGAATAGAATGCCTCCATGCCTTTTCAAAGCAAGGAAAACTAAGGAGAGGGAATAGTACAACTCCATGTAGAGATATCTATTCATATATTTTATACTATAGTCCAGTGACATGTTTATTTGATACTGGAAGTTTGGACCTTCCGACCTCCACCCGTTTTTCACGTCCCCCTTTCCATAATCTCTACACTGTATCAGATGTATTTTCTTACTGTCCAATAGCAAGGTAGGCTCCAGCATGAACAGTGAAATCTAGAGCCCCATTCAATTCATTTTCTTTTTTAATTTATTTTCCCTCCCTCCCTTTCTTCCAATTTTTGGGCCATACCAGTAGTGCTCATGGCATACTCCAGGCTCTGAGCTCAAGAATAACACCTGCTTCTTGGAGGACAGTAGGTGGTGTCAGGAAAACACCTGAATTCAAGGCAAGCACCCAACTAGCCGCACATCTCCCTGACACCAATTTTTCTTTTCAATGCTCTAATGATTAGTTTTTCATTGCTTGGTTCATCTAATGGTTTAAAGTCTCTTACTTTCTTTTAACACCTCCCCCCAAATTCTACAGTAGCTATGTTTCCCACATCCAAGTATACTTAGAATTTCTTATTTCTTCTAATCTAATATTCACAGTAAAACCAACAGAGAGAAATGCTAAAATTAAATAGGATCTTTAAAGACAATCCCTTGACTAGGAATAATGATTATAATGATGGCAGTCCTAAGAAGTTTGGCGGTATAGATGATTTAGGTGGAGGCAAACGATTCCCAATCAAACTACGGCATCGCTGATGACAGCAAGGGGCAGTGTTGCAGCGTACTATATGAACGTGTATGGAAATGGTTAGAGTTGTGCACTAGCACACAAAGTTTAGAGTCCTATCTTATAAACATCCATGTCCTGCTTTTCTTGATTTAATCTTTTCTTAAGGAAATCACTTTGGGATGATCCTAAAGATGTAGAACCATTCTGTGGACAGGATGTGGTCAGCGTTGGCTGTCCTTATACATTTGCGATCAGATGGAGCAATATTTATCTCTTTGCTTTGGAAAGCAGCTTTTCATAAGGTTTTTCATGTCATGTAAGCAGAAATACTCAATTCTTTTCTAGATGATGTTTTTAAGTATGTTTTTATGGCAAACAATGTTGAAAACTAACTGCAATAGAGCATTCTGTCTGAGAGAATGGAAGGTTTGCTTATGTCCATAATGGAAAATAGGGGCCACCTAAGCTCAAGAGGTCCTTCTTGTAACACAATACACTGGGTATACAGGTACCACCTGGTACTCTTCATGTCCTCTTGGGGAAGTGGAACTTAAGAAGCTGGCATAAGACATGACGACACTCTGGCTTCAGTTACTAATCTGAGTAATAAGTCCTCCTTTGCCTCTGATCTAAAAAGCTTATGTTATCTGTCTACAACCATGAAATGGTGACAGGCTAATGTATTTGCTTGTACATAGAGCAAACTTTCAGACCCTCTCAAATACCTGACCCCATTTAAGCCCTTTGCTAGGATGTTCAGGGCATACTGATTTGTTTTAAAATCAGGGATTCCAATTATACATAGTCAATTTGAGTTACCCTAACAAAGTATCTTAGGATCATACAAGAGGTTCAATTTCAACTAATTCTCCTAAAGAAGTATCACATAAACCAGCAAGGGTATCAGATCATCCTATAAAATTAGGGTCTACCCGTAGTTTCTCAGGATAGTCTCTAGGTATGAGACTCAGCTTATTAGACTACTGAGTGAACTCACATTTAGGATAAAGGGTAACAAAGTGTACTTTGATGGAGAAATGGGGAGCTAGCATCCTTGTGGATGCCACTTTGAGAATAATAAAGGCTTCCCACCAGCCTCTAACAATCAGGTTTGGAGCATTTCAAGGGAAGTTCACAAAACACAGCAGCCTCTTAAGGTAGAGCCTTAGTCAGGCTCCCACTTCCCACCCCACCATCTTCTAAAAAAGAAGGAAACCATAAAGCTTTTAGGAACTACTTCATGCCAAAAGCTGGTTGATAAGTCATGAGATTTTCCGTACTGGAAATCAGATAGCTAAAGGTAAAAATGTTTGGTAAAGGAGCACTAAACAGCTGGAGTAGAGTTCAATTACTTAACTGAGTAGTTTGGGCAAGTAATTAAACTTCTCTGAAACTTAAGTCTCTTATCTCTAGAACGGGATTACAATAAACTTGTAATATTAACCTTGCTTACATTTTATGAAGCTGGAAGAATGTAAAGAGGCAAAAACTGTTCAGTAAACTGCACTATATAGATATTTCATGATTACTACTATTTTTAGTCTTCCTATTTCATTTTTTCTTTTATTCTTTCTTATATAAGAGAAGAGAATAAAAACAGGTAATTGCACCCGTCATTACTGGATGTTTTAAGTGTGAAATGACTTGATCTTTCTATTATTTGTTACTGAGTATAAAGGCACAAAGCTTGTGTTTGTTGTGTTGAAATTTCTGATCAACGTCAAAAGCCATATCCTTCTTAGGGAGGGACATCATAGCTGGGTAGTAATGGAAGGTCAGGGAAACACAAAGAAATGTTAGGTTTCACTGTTTCTGCCTTGCTTTAAGAAGTGCCAATGTCTGAGTCTTTATAAAATGGAAATCAGGAAACCTACTCCTGACATATTTTCCTACTGAAAATAACACTATTGTTTTAAAAATGAAAATAAAGATGGAGGGAGAGTAGATCATACTTGGATGTTTTTTGAGTACACAGAAATGAGATCTGATTTCTGTATTTGCTTATGTACAAATGCGGAAATGTCAAGGATGTCCTTTGCACTATCATCTCAAAATACAATTTCTATTCAAAGTCCACTGTGGGTAAATATTATCCAAATTCTTATAGCCAGTTCTTGGGTGCTGCACCGGCTCAAAACACTATTGTATAACAGCTTCTCACCTGCCTTCACCTTGATTTCCATATCGATATTTTTTTTTCAGAACCCGTAATTTCCCTGAAAACAGTGAGGAAAATTCCTCAAGGTAGTAAGCTTTACTATTTATTACTAAATAAATCAATATATAGGTCTGGGATATGGCACAACAATAGATCCAGAGTAACACATATGGAAGCCTGGACTTGATCCTCAGCACTGCTGTGGATGCAAAGAATCAGATTAGATGGTCCTTTTGGTTTCTATGAAATAGGAAAACATTGAAAAGGTGTGTACCTGTGTCAAGTCACTATGATGAAAGTACTCCCAGCTCTGCTAAATGGAATCTGTTCCCCAGGGAAAGCGCTGAATGAGAAATGTTTGGGAATTAATTATTGTTGGTATGGCAGGAGAAGAGTTTTAAGCTTATCACAGGAGAGAAGATTGAAGAGGGTTCACCTAACTAGTTAAGAATTCAAGGTTCTAAATCTGCAACCTCTGCTCCCAATACACTTGTAAATATATATAAACTTGTATATATATATACAACTTGTATATATATATACAACTTGTATATATACATATATACACATACACACACATATATATATACACACATATATACATATATATGTGTATATATATGTGTGTGTATATATATATACACACACATATATATACACATATATATATCCTTGAGAAAAATAAAAAGTAGTAAGACTCAGAAAAGGAAGATAAAGGTATACCTTAAATATCAACTTAGGGGAAAATGGTAAAACTTGGAAGTGCAATAGACAGTTGAAATACCAGGTTTGGGAAGGTTCTACAAAGAAATTCAGTAACACTGAGAATGTGGTTGTTGAGGATCACCAGAGAATCCCAATTTTCCTTTCAGATACCAAGAAGTGAAGGTTGATTTTATAATGAGACTCAAATTCAATGAGATATGTCACAAAATCTCAGGAAAATATTCAGGAAAATATTCTGAATAAGAGTGAGAAACCTGAAATTGATAATAACCTTGTTGGATGCAGAGGTCAGAACTGGATGAGTCACTGTATCTAAATACTGGAAAATGGAAATATGCCAGTAGGAGGAGGTACCTTATCTTCATTCATTCTAAGTTGTTAATTCATTCTACATTATTGTGGCAATTACCTTTTAGCATTATAGATTTGGTAGTGGCCTATATTTAAACATCTTTGCAGGATATATAAGGTGTTTTAACACTGCTTATGTTGTCAACCTGTTCAGCCTCAAAATTTGCTTCAAAAGCCAATAAATGATACGTGACTTTCATGTTATATCAGCTTAAATAAGCGTTTTACAATGCTGATTTTGAACTCTGGTCCTCAGATACTTCCTTAGTACTGGTGCAGAAAAAATTTCCTGCCGAGTATGAAAAAGTTACAGTTATTTAATACAGGGCTTCTGCTTGCTCATTTGATGGATTTGGGGGCCATCTCTGGGGGAGCTCAGGAACTTGGTGCTTGGGGAGCCTCCTGGAGTTGGAAAGTGGGGGCTCCTGTGTGCAGAACACACGCGTCAGCCCACTAGCCTCCTAGCTGACACATGAATGATTCTTTGTGTGCCACATCCATAAGTGTGCCAAACTTACTCCCTCCTAGCCCTGCCTTCGGGAATCACTGCTAACAAGGCTTAGGGGCCACATATGAGGCTAAAGGATAATATATAATAAAATAGGGTCTGGGTCAGCCATTATACAAGGCAAACACCTTACTACTGCCCCAGCCACAAATAGTGATTTTTCTTGGTGGGGGTGTGGGGCACATTCAGCAATGCTTAGGCTCTGTACTTAGTAATTACTCCTGACAGTGCCCAGGGGACTATATGGAATGTCGGGATTGAACTAAAGCAAATGTACTACCTTCTGTACTAACTATCCATCCCTAAGAGTGATTTTTAATTACTTATCTGGTCAGTGATTAATTTTTACTTTCTGGTATTGGTCTGAAGACATGAAAAGGTTATGTACCACCATTCTATTGCATGACTGAAATGGAAAACATAGAAAAGAGGATCCAAATGCTAAAATAGTTGGAAGTTGTAGGAACCTATGGATATTAACAAAGAATTTCTACATGCAGTGGAAAGGTCACTATAGAAAGGGCTGCATATAGAAAGGTCACTATAGAAAGGTCCTTAGCTGACAGGACCAGGGCTGGCCACAGGTGTTCCCAGAAGGTAGATTTCTGGTTCAGAAACGAAAGACTGCTTGCTCGGATATACTAAACTTGGTAAACAAAACTTAAAAATTCTCTAAACAAGCTTATGATTTCATGAAAAGGTTTTACAGCTTCTATAATGTCTGAATGTGAGTCCCCATATTTAATGGGGTGCACAGAGAAAGAGGTTACATGTAAAGACTCTCAGTTCTGATGGATTCCAGCTGTGCCCACAGCTGGCCTCATTTAGTGGCAATGTAACAAGCACCCATCCTCGAAAACCACTCACCAAAAAGCAGCTTTCTATTGTAGTTAAAAGACTAACCCCACTGAAGCAGTGCCTATCTGTAGCCTCTTAACAGTTAACTGGATGGTTAATCCACACTCAACAAACAGCAGCGGAAACAGGGAGCATTTCAGATGTCACCTGACACTTTGCAAGCATTTATAAAGAGGCTCTGGATAGCCCATTGGGAGGAGGATCTTTTGCCAAAACCATTCTGTGGAATGCCCCGTATTGCAAACAGTATGTCAAGACTTAACAGCCAGCTTCATATTAGGCAGTATTAACTAATTCTGGGACACATTTTGTCTGTCTTCTGACTAGTTGAGAAATAGCATACCACCTTTTTGGCATCATTCTTGGCTCCCTTTCTACTTTTAAACTTTTTCATTTCTCAGAAACAAGTCAGAGTAGAAGTAGTAATAAAAAAAATTCATTCTGACTCTGAAGCCAAAAGAAAAATAATGTGTAACGAATGACTCTGAAACATTAAAGCATTAAATATAGGCAAAATAAGATTCTTCTTTATTATCACAATCACCATTAAAACCTCTGAACTATAGAGAGTGGATTTCATTTGATGAAAAAATTCAACTAAAGCCTTGCAGAAAAGCTCAAATATCAAGTTCCCCTAACTTCTCAAGTAAGAATTCAACTAAGCCATCTGGAAAGGACAAAAGTCTCATCTCTCCTTGGAAAATTCTTGCTATTATCTGATCTCCACTTCTTGAAATCACTAATGAAAGACAGAATTATCAGCAGAAATGAAAATTTGCCTTTGCATTGTGGACCTCAAAACGACATTTGACCAGTGGACACAGCGATCCCTACCTCGCCCCTAATGGTCTGAGTGTAGTCTACAAGTAGGAATGTCACAAGCAATAAGCATGTGTTTTCTCATCGACAACTACAGTAAATTCTTGGGACTGATGTAAATATTTGCACTTCACAAAGGAGGATCTGCAGCTAAGCAACCTGATAAGCAACTCATTTGATCTTGAAGCATTAAAAAACTGTGACATAGGGAATTGAATCCAGGTCCATGACACATCCAGAAGTCTGTCTCCAGAAGAAATGAGCAGATAATGCACACAGAAGAAAACACTATACTGAAGAGTTGAAAGAAAAAGGAAACGAGAAATCCTTTATTAATTTATAAAAAGGTAAAATCAGAAAACAAGGTTTAGAATGAGCATAACACCTGGAGTTGACAGTACAGTGGGTGGGTGAAGATCTTGCATGAGGCCAACCTGGGTTTGATCCTCAGCATCCCTTATGGTGTCCCGAGCCTGCCAGGAGTGACCTGTGAGCACAGAGCCAGGAGCAACCCCTGAACACCAGTATGGGCCCAAAAGAAAATTAAGCAAAATGGGCACAAAATCTAAACTCTTTAGTGTGAAACCAATACATTAGAGTATTTGCAGGGCAGAGAGATTGTATAGCGAGTAAAGGCAGTTGCCTTGCATGTGGCTAACACTGATTTAATCCTTGACACTGAATACAGTCTCCTGAGCACAGAGCTGGGAGTAAGCCCTGAGCACTGCCAGATCTGACCCAAATAAAATAACAACAAAATAGTACCTATGGAGAACAAACAAATGGAAAGATTTTCCCATCTAGACATGGCTCACTGTATAGATGAAAATAGGCCTTTAAATAGAGTATCTGAATTTTATTTTAGCTTTTGGGTCACATCCTGCAATGCTCAGGGAATTCTCCTGGCTTTGTGTTCAGGGGTCACTCCTGGCAGTGCTGAGAGAGGAAAAACAAAGTGGATAAACTCAGAGTTTTATTCTGATCTTAGTTATCATTAATTATTTTTAGACAGCTATAAAACTTTTAGGGGAAAAATTAGCAGTGGAGTGTGGAGTAGAGCAAGCCAACTCACTGAAATATTAACAACCACATTTTTTTTCTGTATTAGAAACCCTTAATGGACAAAATAATGTAATCAACAGTAAAAGCTAACTTTAAGTGTCAGATATAGTACGCCATCTCCAAGTGTTCTACTATAATTTCATTAAGTATTCTATAAATACACTTTACTAACAAACATGACATAATCTTGGGGCAAAAAATGACTGATTTAAGAGTTGCCATGTTATGACTATGAACATTAAATTCTGATATATAATACAACATATTTTTAAAAAAGTTAATTTATTTGCTTAGAAGATAATCAGCTTTTACACTCTAGCCACTGTGTCTTTAAATTAAATGACATGAACATATTTACTTTAAACTACTGATGGTGTATTAAAGGGAGTAGATCCAAGCAAATAGATCTGTTAATTAATTTCCTTCTGTTTAGCTAGTGAATCGATCTGCAGTAACAGATATCACACTGTGAGGTTCACCATATCCCATATTCATGTGGTTAAGTAACCTCAGTTAAATTTTAACATAATGAATTTTTAGTTTGTGCATGTGATGGTCAGTGTTTTGTGTTCACTTGGCTAGAACTTAGTTTTCAGTTAAGCAATAAAACACAAATCTAAGTATTGCTGTGAAGGTAGTTTGTAGATGAAATTAACATCTATAATCAGTTTATTTTTATGTAAGGGTAATTATCTTTTAATATCTTGGTTCATCCCACAGTGCTCTGGTGCGTAAACTCATCCCACAGTGCTCTGGTGTGTAAACGCATCCCATAGTGCTCTGGTGTGCCGTGAGCTCATCCCACAGTGCTCTGGTGTGCCGTGAGCTCATCCCACAGTGCTCTGGTGTGCTGTGAGCTCATCCCCACAGTGCTCTGGTGTGCCGTGAGCTCATCCCACAGTGCTCTGGTGCCGTGAGCTCATCCCACAGTGCACTTGATACTGTGAACTCATCCTACAGTGCTCTGATGATGTGAGCTCATCGCACAGTGCTCTGGTGCTGTTCTTTTTTTTCAGATTGTTTTCCACCTTTACTGTTTCTAGGTGGTTTTCCTCTTTCTCATCTTAGAGCTACTTGATATTTTGCTCAGCTTCTGTTTTTCAGCTGGTCAGCTCTGATTGACTTTTTTTTTAGTATCATCTATCATGCTCTTTTTTCATCTATCATGTATGCTACTCGCACAGCAGAGCCTGGCAAGCTACCCGTGTCGTATTTGATATGCCAGATACCAGTAACAATTATAGACCTCATTCCCATGACCTGATGGAATGGTTTGAGGCTCTTTATGTTCCTGGAGCAAGCAGGTGCCCTTGGGCTCTACTTGCATGAGACAGGTCATATGGAGATGTTACTGGGGCCCGCTTGAGCAAATCGATGATGAACGGGAAGACAGTGATACAGTGATCTTGGTGGGTCTGATCCAATAGGTCCAGAGGCCTTAATGGAAAGGCAGAGATTTCCTTGAGGAAGGAAATATTCCACCTCTGTGAGCTCCCTGTCTCTTAAAAGGCAGGAACTCTGGTGTTACTCTAACTCTCTTCCTTACTCCAATCCTGGTATTCAGTTTCTGCTTCACGCCACTCACTTTCATCACAACCATTACTCTTCTCTAATTCTCTATTAAATCTTATAACAGTATACAACCATCCTAACTGTTCCTAGTTTATCTACACTCCACACTTAATTCGCAGTTTATACAATCAGCCCACATCTTGTCAAACTATAGTATTAACATCTCTGATTACATCAAAGGAAAGGGCCGTATCTTACCATTTAAGTACTTAGAGGAGTTGCTGATACACTGGGTACAGATAAATGGGAGCCAGTATTTCTGGAACTGAGAAACAGAGATTCCTGAGTGGCAAAGTTTTAGGGTATTGTAACTACAATCAAATGAAACCGTCTTAGGAGCCCTGCATTTCTTCTAGTTTGGAGGAGCCCATTTAAAAAAAAAGTATTACTGAGATAAAAATTGCTCTTAAAGAACTTCCTATGTTGAGGGACTGGAGCGATAGTAGGGCATCTGCTTTGCATGCAGTCAACCAGGGTTCGATTCCCCAGCATCCTATATGGTCCCCGAGTACCACCAGGAGTAATTCCTGAGCGAAGAGTCAGGAGTAACCCTTGAGCATTGCCAGATGTGACCCAAAAAAGAAAACAAAACAAAACACAAAAGAACTTCCTGTGTTAAATGTGCTTGTACAATTTGATAAATGTGGAAATGGCTAAACTTCCTACAAATCTATCACTACAATAATAGACACATGAAAACCTTTCAGAGTTTCTTTGTATCCTTTGTGATTTTTTTTAAATTCTGTCTTTAGAGGGTTGATTATTGGGGATGAGGGTTAAGTCTCTTAGGAAGTGCTGAGTAGGTACCTGGGCACCACCAGTGATTCCAGCAGTTCAGGGACCCAGGGTGTGATCTGGATTGCATGTGAGTCCATACCTCCTGACATCCAATCCAAACACTCTTGTGGTTCTGGAGGCCTCCAGGGCCACATCTGCTAGTGCTCAGGGGATCACGAGGTGCTAAGAATCAGATTGAGGTCCAGTGTATTCTCGGCATGTGCCTTAATTGCTCCGTGATCTGGCCCTGAGACTCAGAGAGCTTGTCAATGTGATCAATGACTCCTCTCCTGAGAAAAAGAGATTTTGTATGTAATCCTGGGTTTTGGGAAAGCTTCCTAAAGCTTTGGTCCTTCTATCTAGGAACTTCCCTTAGAGTCCACAGACGCAAGTCAAATAATCCCCAGGTTGAACAAGATATCACAGGTTAGTTTGTCTTTAATTCTCCTCTTTTGGGTCTCCACTGACTTTCCCTCATCTGGGTTATTTCTCTTTATTTTGGGTGACACTTGATGGTGATTAGGGCCATAGCTAGGGTTCTCAGTCAGGGACTCAAGAGGATACGCCAGGAGCAAACCCAGGTCTTTACGCTTTCCCACTTTTGTGACATGCCTCGTTGGCCCCTGGTCACCTGGTAACCCTCCTCCCACTATCCTTCGAGCACCCATCTGACCTAAAGAGATGTGCTGTAGGAATCACTGAAAGCTGACTCCACCTACAAAAATATTCAGTCTCAGGGAATAAAATATTTCCAAGGACACCGTTGTTCTGTTGTCAGTTACAATAAACTGCCCTGGACTTATAGGCATGTGATACAACAATACTTTCTACTGAAATAGCTCCCCTCTTACCTCTGAGGCCCAGTGTTTGCCTTTCAAGCTAGTTGTAAAGATGGGGAAGTGGAAAAACGAAGGGAATGTAACCTAAGCTAAGTAACAAAGCAATTTGTGGCACTGCTTAAAAGCAGCCCACACCTCCTGACATCCAATCCAAACACTGTTCTGAGACAAGGCCACCTGCCCAGTATCCATCATGAAAGGTTTTTACATTAGGCTTTTCCAAGTCTGTGTATGAAGTCACCCTGAAAATAAGTTTTCACAGAACAGAGAGTTAAGATACAGACAAATTGGGGGCCGGAGTGATAGTCCAGCAGGTAGGGCATTTGCCTTGCATGCAGCTGGCCTGTGCCTGCCCGGGTTCGATCCCTGGCATCCCATATGGTCCCCGAGCACCGCCAGGAGTAATTCCTGAGTGCAGAGCCAGGAGAAATCCATGAGCATTGCAGGGTGTGACCCCAAAAAGCAAAAAACAAAAAACAAAAAACAAAAACATACTGTCGGGCGCTCCGCCGGGTCCCCGACAGTGCCGGGAAGCGAAGTTCCCTTCTACCTCCGAAGCCGGCGAGGAATGGATGAACACTCAGGGATCCGATGAGGTTTTAAAAGACTTTACCTATCACAGGTTCAGGCATACAAATCAGCAAAAGGAAAAACCCGATGCTTAGGATTCCAGGCTAGAACCCCAGCCACGTGTAGGCCAAGATGGCGACCACCACGTGTGAAACTTCCAAGGGGAATAAACGCTCACAAGGCGAGATCCCACCTGGAAGAAGAAGCCCGGGAGAGCGGGAACCGGCTAGTTTATACCCCCCCCCCCAACTCAGACCTTCCTCCCATTGTTATGGAAAGCAGGGAGGGTCCAATGCCCTTAGGTAGTCCCTCCCTGCATCTCACCTAGGGCCTTTACTGTGCTAATGTTTCGAGCTGGAAAGGCCTTTGAAATGTAGAGAAGGGGGTTTCTGAGATGGCAAGTCACTGTACCAAAGACCAACACCAATGCCAGTTAAATATTTCTCCAAGCCTTCACAAGTCTCCTCTACTTCATTGTAGTTTTATATTTTATCAGGGAGCCATGCTTGTTTGTTTGGAAGCAAACAGCATTTCTCTCTGGTCTAATTACTTAGGTGTCCTTACGTGGCCAGGCTAATATGCTGGTAAGATCTAGCTAGTCCCACGATGATTGTGATAGCATGGGAGAATATTTATACCAGCTAGTACAGCATACATGGTCGGATAAACTGCCACATTTAGACTACCCCTTATCTACGGAGTGATTTGCGGGAGGCAATCCAGAGCAGATGCAGCGGCCCTTAGGAGTCCTGCAACAACATACAAATTGGAAAATACTCACCGTGAGTAGCATATCAAAGACAAAGTTCAGCATGAGCTGCAAAGGGGAATCAAGAGAGTTCTAGAGAGGAGCCATCACTGCATGAGGGACAGGAAAAATGGAGCCCAAGAAGCACAATGCTGAGCTGCACCGTATTTTAGGACACCTACTTATGCAGCAGAGTCGCGCTAAATACCTTATTTCACAGCCATTTTCATGCCTTATTTTAGGACACCTACTTATGCAGCAGAGTTGAGCTAAACGCCTTATCTCACAGCCATTTTCATTGAAAATTTCATTGACAAACACTAGTAAGATCAGGAAATGACAGGTTCAGAAGGCTTCTATCTGCCAATGGATCAGGAAAAGCAACTATCTAGGAGATATTTCCATTAAGTTGCTGGTCTTGGCTCTGTGCAGCCTGAACTACCCATTAGAGCACTTGCCATATTACATAAAGGGCCAAAGCTGTGCTTTGTCTCAATTAAGGATTTTCAGGGAAAAGAGAAATAAACTTTATTGTCATGTATAGCAAAGTAGAGATGTTTAAAAAAAATCCACAGAGATCTCTATTGCTTTAACTCCACAAGCATTCACAAAGCAATTCCCAGACACCATGTTCGGAAATATCTCAACACAGCATCTCTCTGACTGTGCTAGAAGCATATAGTCTCCATATTTCTCTTGCTGAAATGTAATCTTAGGGAGGGTAGGTTCAGTTTCTGTGTATAAATTCTGAGAGCTGGCACAGGCCTCTCTGAGCTAAGTGCTCAGAAAATTATGAACGCTCATCATCTGAATCATTTCTTAAATGGGAAATGTTATGCTAGATGTTTTAGTGCCCAGCACCCACTCCCTTTAATTCCACTGCTTTAGAGGAAAGGCTGTGGAAAAGAATATTTTTAGTGAGTCAAGATCATTGTGACACCTATTGCTGTGATCTCAGAGGGACCAGGTTCTTTAGAAATACCTTCATACCAGATGGTCTAGCATTTTGACTTAAGTGCCAATGGAAGTCATGCAGCTGCTACATTTTTTCCTTTATTTTCAACGTCATTAAGACAATGTGACATAAGTATATATCTGTTTTAGACATTCCTGCCTCTGTGTATCTAACCAAGTGCATGATACACAGTATGTCCTTTGTAAGTAACTGTTGAATGGAAAAAATTATTTCAGATTATTTCAGAGTATCTCAAATAATCTACAAGAGTAGCTTTATGAGATGCTCCAGTGGAAAACATACTTTGACTCATGCTTAATAATATTTTCACTCAGAATATTGAAATATTCAAGACTCTGAGTAATCTTGTAAATAAGAAGTTCTGAAAATTACTCAGTATTTGCCAAATACAAATGACCAGAAGCAAAAAAAGAAAAACCTCAAAGTAAGACTCGTAGGCTGGAGAGAGAGAATAGGAGATAAGATGCTTGCCTTACAGGAGGCCAACGGGAATAATCCCTGGCACCTCGTGCATCTCTTGAGCCCCATCAGGAGTGATCCCTAGACACATAACCAAGAATATGTGTTGAGCCTCACTGGTGTGGCCCCTAAAAACCAAAACGTTAAAAATAAAGTATGAATGGGTAATAATAAACATCTTGTGGAATTTGTCCAACAGAATGTATTTGAGGAAACATGCTTTATGAACTAAAAATCCTTGATGGAGCACATGCCCTGAATGCAGGAGGCCTGAGGTTTGATCCTCGGTGATGCTTGACATCCTGCGAACTTGAGCCCCACTGAGTGCTGCTGGGAACAGTCTTGGGTCCACTGTGCTGGGGTATGTGGGTAGCCCCTATTTTAAAAGGCAGACATAGAAAGACTGCATTCATTAGTGGGATATTTAAAAAAATAGTATGTGAGTGGTGGGAGGGAATGTGGGGACATTGGTGGTGGGAATGGGGCATTGGTGGAGGGCTGGGTGCTGGAACACTGTATGACTGAGACCCAATTATGAACATCTTTGTAATTGTATATCTCACGATGGTATAATAATCATATAAAATAAAATAAAAAAATAGTATAAGGCTCTTTATGTTCCTGGAGCAAGCAGATACCCTTGGACTCTACTAGCATGAGACAGGACATATGGAGATGTTACTGGTGCCTGCTTGAGCAAATCGATGGTGAACGGGAAGACAGTGATACAGTAATAAGACTAAATTTCAAGGCCAGGGAAAATGGGCCAGGAGGACCAGTCAATGGTTTGAAGCTTGCCACAGTTTTGTGGGGGGGATGAAGGGAAGTCAGGATAGAGAAGGGACCAATAAGACATCACTTGGACAAGACCTGAGTGTTGAAGGTAGGTAAAGGAATATACGTGGTAACCTTTCAGTGCCTGTATTGTAAACCATACCAAAAGTGGCAGGGGGGGAGGGAATCTGGGATCCCTGGGACCTAGGTGTTGGGAAAGGTAAGCTGGTGAAGGGATGGGTGTCGGAACATTATATGAATAAAACACAACCATGAACAACTTTGCAGCTGTGTATTGCACCTTAATTCCATTATAAATAAATAATTTTAAGATGACACTGGTTCTCACGGTGGTATAATAAAGTATTAATTAAAAAAAAATGACACTGGTTTTTTCAGACCCAAGGAAATTAGCTTCCTCCCCCCCCCCCACCATGGTATTTACTTTAGAAGTCACAATTCTGATTGTTCCAGAAAGGAATTTTTTTCTAATTGCTCCTCCTCATGAATAAACCATCCCAACTTTTCCAGCATACCACCCAAAGCTATGAGTTCTCAATTCCTTTTTAATAGTTCCATCCTGTGCAGCAGAACTGAAAAATGCTCTAGAAAGCACTGCTGGCAGCACTAGGTCTTAACAAAGAATGAGAGATCGATTTCAACTCTGCTTCATTCCTACTGCCATGAGGTTAAATTTAAAAATACTTGTTTTTATCATTTAAATTTCATTATAATTAGTATAGCTATTTTTAACCATAATTATTTGTTTTACAAAAGCATACCCCACACTGCTGTTCTTGAAATCAGGTACCCTCAACTGAGGCATCAGGATACTTAGGCAGGACAATACCATCATCTTTAGATATGCTTTAAGCAATTTGTCACTGACAATTGGTAAAGAATAGAAGTTAAAAGTGACACAGTTTTCAAAAAAAGTACTAGTGCTCTCTTAACATTACCCCATATTAGCATTAGCAGCATTCACACTCCCACACGATTTATTGAATTTGTGAGAGAAACATGGGGTATGATGGAGATGGTTCATGCTGGATTAGAAGGCCGTAGAATATTGGCCTACATTGAAATTCCATAAAAGTAGTAGTGGTTTTTCACTTCATCCTGAGAAGGGAAAAAGAAGAAGAAAGGAGGGAACAAGAGGGGAAGGGAGGGAAGGAAGGAAGGAAGGAAGGAAGGAAGGTAGGAAGGAAGGAAAAAAGGAAGGAAAGAAGGAAAAAAAAAAAAAAAAAAAAAGAACAAAGGAAAAAGGAAGGAAATAAGGAAGTAAAGAAGGAAGGAAGATGGAAATAAGGAAGGAAGGAAAGGAAGGAAGAAAGGAAAGAAGGAAAGGAAGGAAGGAAAGAAGGAAAGGAAAGAAAGAAGGAAATGAAGGAAAGAAGGAAGAAAAAGAAGGAAAGGAAGGAAGGAAGGAAGGAAGGAAGAAGGAAAGGAAGGAAAAAGAAGGACAGAAGTAAGAAAGGAAGGAAGGAAAAAGGAAGGAAGAAGGAAAAAGGAAGGAAGTAAAGAAGGAAAGGAAGAAGAAGAAGGAAAGGAGAAAGGAAGGAAGGAAAGAAAGAAGGAAGGAAAGAAGGAAAGAAGGAAGAGAGGGAGGAAGTGAAGGGAGGGGGAGGAAAGGGTTACACTGAGGTAGCCTTTGATTGTGCAAACTGTTTGCCTATAAATAATGACAGACAACTGAGAGAAGAGTGAATCTCACTAGCTCCTTCATTATTTGCTTCCATTTAGGGAAGGTACATTATTCCTCATCCTAAATTGCACAGATATAAGTGTACATAGTACGCAATAAAACTGTTGGTAGTTTTGAGTCTGCTGTAGCGCTGACTCTGAACAGATTCCAAAGATTTTCAGGTTAACATGAAGTGGGTTTCATTAAATCAGCTGCCTTATTTTAGCCAGAAAGTAATACAGAACCGTGTTCTCTTAGTAGGAAATAAACATGTTGCATTCACACATGTTCCAATGCTGTGCTGGTTTTATAATAGCCTGCTTTGAGGTTGTCAAAGTCATCAACTACCATGGGTCAAACGTGGACATTTAACAAAGCTTTCACGAATCACATCCAAAATTTGGAGTCTTTGTGGAAGTGTGAACTAAACAAAAGATTTGTGTCTCTTGAAAATTTTGGCCCAGCATTCTTTGCATTCACCTCTAAGAGACAGAGCTGAAGGAACACCCCTACAATACACACTTCTAAGTTGAAAATGGAAAGTGCTTATAAAGCAGGGGAAATTTCAAGGGTCGTATTGCTTTAGTTTCCTCTTATTTCATCTCTCATTATCAGATCAGATTGAAGGGCAGATTCTGCCTTTTGCTCTGCACACTAAATCCCATACCCACTGGAGGCCATAGCAGGGGGCCTGCGTATTTCCTACTTACTTATCTGGATAGGCCTCTATTTAATGGGCCTGAGATCTGCAAAGCACATTCAGAGGAAGAAGCCTGCACATAGGCTGATGGGGTGTGTGGGTGTGCACGCATTAGGGAAAGAGAAAAGTTACTTTCTGAATACAATGAGCCAAATTATCCTTTGCAGAAGAGTGCCTTTCCCCTTTCTTTTTTTCACATCTTAAATAATATTTAGCTGAGAACTAGGTTCTTCTTAATTTCAAATAGGACACGACAGGTGTGGGAAAGCTCCACAAGCCCAGGGCCAGGGCGTTACTTATGAGATCTCGGCACCCCCTGAAGGTTGAGAGTGCCTTGTTACTAGGCCTGATTTCTGAGAAAGGCCTCATAAAGCCAGAGACATTAGGACCAAAATAATGTCATTTAGTGTCTAGGGGAGGTTAAAAAGAGGATTAGAGGAAGGCAGGCAGGGTATATTAAAGTCGTCCATGACTAACAGGGTGTGACAGAAAAGGGTTTTATTCTTTTCAACAAAACAATTCCCTAGGGCTGGGGCTATTACTCCACTGTGCCTTTATCACCTTGGAATTTTTATGGTTATTTTTGATGAATTCACATTTTTGTAAAGGCTTTTTGAAATAATGCCAGTTTTCAATTTTTAATTAAAGTCGTAAATAATCTTAATTCTGCCTTAAAAAGGTTTATTGTTTCTTACTTTTTTCCCTTATTATTTGCTGCCAGGAAATATTTCAAATACCAGGCCCTGATGTGAGTTAGTAATTAGAATCCCTCCAAGGTCTAGTAACAACATTGTACCATGTAAATATTATACACTATAATGCTTACACAAACTTTGAAAATGTAGATGGGTTGATTTTAGGTTTATTTGTACTTACCCTACGACTGATAGTTCCTTTTTTTTATTTGTTAGAACACTTTCAACATTTCAATTCCTATAAATAAATCATCTTAGATTATTTTTTTTTTCTTTTTGGGTCACATCCAGCGATGCTCAGGGGTTACTCCTGGCTCTGCACTCAGGAATCACTCCTGGCACTGTGTGGGGGACCATATGGGATGCGGATCGAGCCCAGGTGGGCTGCAAGCAAGGCAAATGCCCTACCTGCTGTGTCAGAGAGTTCAAGGATCAACAGGAAACAGTAGCAAAGGTTAAGTCATTTGAAAGACAATACCTCCATCATTTTGTGTAAGAAAATTAAGGAAATATTGAACATCTGATGTTGCATTATACCACTACTCCTAGAAACTGTGTTCTTTATCTGGATTGCCTGTTGAAGATTATCTGCAAATTGTCTAACAATCTAATACTTTGTAGCCTCAAGGTGTGGTTTTCTGTTTAAAATTGAATTTGTAGCTGGGCTTCAAGAACCTTTACACCATCAGAAGTACATTTCTTTTATACAGAAACTGAAACAAACCATTGCCTTTGGACAACAGAAACCATTACCAATTCATTAAATATTCTGTTAAGTTTCTGGATTTGTCTCTGGATTTGTTCTCTAAGTTTCTGCCCATCTTAGGCCCAATATCATGATGCTGCTTATTGGTCTAGATGTAAAACTTATGTAATCCTTCATTTCCATGGTAATTGTTACTATTTTAATTGTTTTGACATTAACATAAACTATTATTATAATTAACACTTGAGGATGGTGAATGAATTACATTCCCCTTACATTTAGAGGGGGGAAAACTCATCAAAAGTTTTTGTTTTTCAAAGAAAATACACAACTTACCAATTGAAGTTTATAGGAAATAAGCAAATAATGCCAAAAACCATAAAACTGGTCCCACTGAATAGTTTACAGTAGAAAATGATAGAGAATTTTAAAACTATTAAGCATCTTCTGTATACCTTTTCTTATGTTATGAAATAATTAGTAATGCCTGTGTTCTAGAATCTAAGGATATAGTCAATCTATGTTGAATGATAATCTATTAGCATTGTTAATGATACCACCTATCATCATCTATTACCAATTTATTAAGATTCAAATAATAACATTTAACCATATGCCTAAAATTATTTCGGTCATTGAATTGTAAAAGTGGGTTTGCATGCCATTATGTACCTAGTGCTTCTAACTGAACGTTTCCTAACTCAAGCGAAGTTCTTTCCAGATATGAGCTTTCAACTGCCTTTGTGCTAACACCTCTCAAAAGAGTGAAAAAAAAAGCTCAAATGACAAAAGACTACAGAGCATTTCCCCCTAAAGAAGTGTTAAATCCTATAAACCATGAATGAATTCAAGATTCTTGTTACCACAGTAACCTAAAAACCATAGCTATGGGCCTCAACCATGGCATAAGTTTTGAGCAATTGAAATACATTGTCTCAAACTTGCCTTAGTTTTGTTAGGAATGTTCTTCCATAAAGGAACCACCTGAACACAAATAAATAGAACACTCAAAAGGCAAAGATTAGGTCAATGTATTATTTTTCCATCACTAGAAGATAATTGCTGATTCCCAAGTTTATAAGTTCAATTATTAAAGAAATTCCTTAAAAAGTTAGTAAACTCATCTCTTAAGGTGTTTGAAGTACAGTACTCAATCACTTCCGAAAGATCTTATGAGGGGCAGGAGCAATAGTCCAGCGGATACGGCGTTTGCCTTGCATGTGGCCAGCCTGTGCCGGCCCAGGTTCGATCCCGGCACCCATATGGTCCCCGAGCACCGCCAGGAGTAATTCCTGAGTGCAGAGCCAGGAGTAATCCCTGCGCATTGCCAGGTGTGACCCGAAAAGAGAAAAAAAAAAAGATCTTATGAGTTTGGGAGAACAGTTAAGTGGGCTGGCTGAATCTCTTTTCTTCCAAAATAGATACTATATTTTTATATAATTTTGAAAGATTCTTCAGGGCTGACTAATGTCAGTAAATTTTAGCTTACTATTTCTTCTAAGTTTTAAGGGAAGAATGCTACACATTTGTTCACTTAAGAGATTCACTTACTTCCTTCTCAATCATGGAGAAAGTGATTTTTTTTTTTGTTTCTTTTTGCTTAAGGGCCACACCTACTGGTACTCAGGGATCATTCCTGGATCTACACTCAGGAAACTCATGTCCGGGTTCAGGAAAACGTGATATGCCAGAGATCGAACCTACGTCAGCTGTATTCAGGGCAAGAGCTAAAATCATTCATTTAATTTAGCTCTCCATTCTCAGAGCTAAAATGATTTTAACAAATCGATGTTTTATAACCAAGCATTATCTCTAGAAAAAAAATTATTGTCATTTTTCCTGGTTCAATTTTTTTTAGCTATTTGTACTTAAAAGCATTTAGTTACTTTGCAATTTAGGCAACAATCACTGATTCTCTCTGACTCCTTTTTACACAGCTTTCCTGGGAAATGCGTATCTGGCTTTATCAGCTATGTGGAAACCCATAGCCTTGCTATTGCTTCATGGAGGGCTTCTTTGGGTCACACCCGGCATTGCTCAGGGGTTTCTCCTGGCTCTGCACTCAGGAATTACTCCTGGCGGTGCTCAGGGGACCATATAGGATGCCGGGATCGAACCCGAAAGGCAAACGCGTGCAAGGCAAACGCCCTACCCTCTGGACTATCGTTCATGGAGGACTTCTGAGCTCAAAGAACCTCAGGCACGTTAGTTATACTTTGAGAAGTCTATGGATTTCCAATGCTCTACAGATCTTCCCAGTACTGTCAAGGAATTATAAAGTGCTTAACTCTCTTTTCTTATATATGTGAATAAATGCTTTTTAAAAAAAATTACCTTTTTTCTTGCTTGCTGATCTTTGGAAGAATGAGCCTTCACGTGCTTTCTGAGGGAACTCGGGTCTGTGTAGCGCTTGGTACATCCTGGAATCTGACAAGCGTAAGGTTTCTAAATAAAAGAAACAAAAAGAAACCCTGGTTACACCATAAAGACAATGGAGGAAGATTTATCCAAATCTTTACGCAGTTCATTTCAGGTCATGAACTGCCTGATATAAAATGTTAAGTAAAATATTCATGCATTTAGCTTCAAAGGACCTATAAGTTTGCATCATGACAAAGAGTAAACATTCAGGAAGAGAGAGATATAAAGAGAAAGAATGTCTACCTTTGATGATTTTTAAGAGATTACATTAGTGTGCAGTTTACCACAGAACCTTTGTGGCATTTATTTAATGCAGATAATATTAGCATCTCCAGCCATACTTACAGTTATATTCCCCTGAAAACAATCTTTGGTACAGTCAGAAACTAGGGAAACACATACTCTTTAAGAGTTCAGGTAAAGAAGCTGTAGAAAAGTCCAGAACAGACTGAGAATGTTTCAGAAGAAACCTGATTTAGAAAGAGAGAGGCAAAGAATTAAAAGACAAAATCGGCAAAAAGTGAGTAAAAGACATTAAGTTTCAAGCAACAGACACATTAAAAAAAATTCAGGCAACATTAATGCTGTCAGTTTAGAGGGGTCCTAGTAGGTGCAAAAGGTCAGGTTGTGTTAATAGGTCTTTGGCTGAGTAAAAGAGAAACAATTTGGGCTACTCCAATTGCCCATGTTTCTGTTGCATGAGTTCAAAAGCCTAGAGTTGAGTCTAGAATATTCTATTTTTATATTCTTGTGATTGGTATATAAGAATTAGAAATGAACGAATAAATAAATAATGACTACACTATACATTGATTCAAGTTTATCACCTATTACTTCTGAAGTAATAAAATAATAAAATTAACTATATTCAAATGCTGTATTAGCAATCTCTAATCTCCTTAGTATATCACTGCATAGGATATTAGAACTATGTCTACATAAAATTTCTGTCTACAAAGTAACATTTGTGATCTAGAAATCTGTTATCCTATTGACTCCACCAAATCATATTTTTCAGTCTTTTAATTTTGTTCTGTTTTCATGCATATGCTTGTTATGTGTGAGCCAAAACATACAAGGATTATATTATTTGTTCTACTGAAAGTCTTATTTAATTTTGGGAGGTTACTTTTGATTCCAAGAACAAAGTAAGTTCAAGAATATATAATTTAACGTACCCAATTTTGAATTCTAAGTTTAATTATTTTATGCATATATTCACTGACTTCCAAACTGAATTACATACAAACAGCTCTTATGCTTCCATGATGTACAAGGCACTGTGCTATATATTAGAGATTTAACAATAAATAATAGATGAACCATTTTTGTAAAATGGTGAGCCAGGTACTGGTTGATGTCACATGCCAATGAATTTTTTTTGTATTAGCAAAGAAAATTTTTTCTTCTTCTTTCTCTTTTTTTGCTCTTTTGGGTCACACCTAGTGGTGCTTAGAGTTACTTTGGCTTTCTGGGGTCACTCCTGGTGGTACCTAGAACCAAACTGGGGGGTTTCTACATGCAAAAAAAATGTATTAACCCCTCGACTATCTTTCTGGTCAAAGATTTTATAACCTGAGAATAATTTCTAAGTTCACACGAGTCTTTTGGTAGACCCTTCTGGATCCTGTACTGGTTTTAGAGAAATCATCTAGTCAATTTCTTTATTGGAAGTCATATGATCACATAAGCCGAGCTTTGCATTATGAGTATCAAGCGGATATTGCCAAGTAAAAAGTTAAGGGAATGTGCTATTATTCTGATTTTTATTGTGGTGATATTATTTGGCTCACATCTGTACAACAAAAAAAAATTTAAAAATTAAAAGGTAAGCATGGCTAATGTCATTTTCAGATATTCTTTAAGAAGAGTTGAATATTCGGCCTTCTTCACAACTGGCCATGACTCTCTCCTCCCTGTTAGTAAGCGATCTAATGACAAAATGGCATTGGCACGGAGGGACTAACTGGTTAATGGTATATGGATCATTTTATCTCTTATTACCTAATAATTGAATAGCACGCTGCATTTCATTAAATAATATTTTATTATTTATTTTGGTGCTATACATTATTTCTTCTGTTCAGATATCAACATTCTAATATAAAAAACAATAAAAATGTTCAGGGTTAGAATTATAAGCTCAGCAAACTCAAAGAAAATAACACTTTCCTAGAAGCAAAGAATCTATTTAGTCGAAGAAAAGATCTTATACAAAATTCTCAAACCATTAGACTGATTCGTGAAAGGAAATGGGGGAAATACATTTAAATATGTTCTTTAAGCTTTACAGTTTACTTTCATAAACCAACTTAATTTCTATACCATTTTAAAAGATGTCAAAAATTTGGTATATGTTATAAATATTTAAGCAGGACACATTTGTATCTTAAAGGGAAAAGAGTAGCTTTTAGAGATGTGATAAAGTGCTAGGGAGACAGCACAGAGGCCAGGGTGCAAGTGTTGCATATAGCCAGGGAGTCTGAGTTGATCACTGGCACTACATGTTGCGCCAAGCACTGCTAGGTGAGGCCCAGGAAGCTAGCACTGTGGGATTCCAGCTCTGCCACACTGCCTAGCATAGGCATTGACTGAGTGCCTTGTTTGACTTCTGCTAGGAGGACAACGTCCCCCTCAAGAAAACAGATGCAATAAAGAAATGCATTTCTATAAACAAAAAATTGAGTTTGAAATCTACTATACTGAAGTGAATCATGAAATTAATATCTTAGCCTTCCCCAAAGGTTTTTAGTAGCGTTCTATTTTTTTTAGTTGCAAAATGGTTTCAGAAAATGTTAAGTTGATTAGCTAAAATTAGTTCCAAGCAAAGAAGGGCATTGTAGAACTGTAACACTTAGCCTCACAATAGTTCTTTCAAACTACAGATAACCAGATAGAGTAGATGCAATTTCTCAAGACAATCTTGTCTCCAAAATGTTCATTCTTCCATGATAAAGTTTAATGACAAATTGGAAAATTTATTGAACTCTACTAAGATCACTTTAGATATACAAAGTAGGGAATTCTAACAAAATTTATTTTTTATCCTGCTTCTACCTCTAAAAATCTTGCTGTTAGCCAAATATATTCATTTAATATTCTATATCCTATTATGTTGGTCCTAATGCTAAAAATCACTTAAATAAATTCACTTAGAATGGGAAAGGCCCATTCTATGTCCATATTGTTTTAGTTGTATAACAGATATAGACTAGGTAAATCATCACATTTATGTATAATAGGAGATAATTCTGTTTAGAAAGGTTATGTGACATATAGCTAAAATGACTTCAATCAATATGACTAATAGAGACTAATATAAAATTTAATAAATATGTCAACTACAACATCAGAAGAATCTTAAATATGTATGAGAAGGTGTGTAGAAATAACAGTATCTTTTCAAAATTCCAACTCTGGAGTAGTTTAATAATAGACATCAGAATGTTAACAGTGAAAAAGTACTGTCATGAATACATTATTTGCAAGAACGTGGGATAAGAGATCCGTGAAGAGTGTAATACATTTATCTTGATGGCTTTGTTAAGTGAAGTGAAATTACATATCATCTACCTGGAGTCCTGTAAGGAAAATGGCATCAAAACTGAAGAAATGCAAAGAAGGACGTTCAGCACGATTGAGAAAATAAAGGAGATAGCTGTTGAAAAGGTATTTACAAATTAGAAAAATATTGCAGCACTAAGAAAAATAAGGTAGAACAATTTTTTAAAACGTTCTTAGAGAGCTTATATCAACGAATATGTGGCTATTAACACATAGGCACAGGACACCAGACTGAAGTGAAAACTCAGGGAAGAGTTGCTGTCTCTACTGAAATAGCTGAAAGGTGAAAATATCACGTGATTTCTAAAGCAAAAGGTGAGATTTACCTCTTGAAAACCATGCTACCTCTGAGATCTTAGACGAAGAAAAGGACCAGGTAAAGGAAAACATGAGATTTTTCTTTTTAGCAATAGTTCAGATGATCTATTTTAGTGTTTATAGATATTTGAAAACTTAGTTTAATGCCCAATCTCTAGTAATCTTTTTTATTTTGGTACTAGAATGTACCACAACCACAACTAATATTAGTTCAACTATAACCACAAGCTTCACCTGTACACAGAGGCAACCAAGGAAGCCCTTTGTTCCACCAGTGGTAACATTCAGGAGAACTTGTGACTATCTAAAAGTGAGAAAAAGTCAAACTGGGCCCCGTCTGGTCCTTTACTAGTTTCCACTGATGCCCTTGGCATCGTCCTTCTAACCTGTAGACCAAAAAAGCAAACTTGAGCGTCCTACTATCAAAGAAGCACTTCCTGACACCGGAGCTCTGGGCTGAAGCTGGAAAACTCTTGCTATTCATTCTTACAGTGTCCAGATGTGTCCTCTGGTGCTTGGCGCGGTCGCTGGAGTTACTGAAAGCCTTCTGACAGCCCGGATGCTGGCACAAATACGGCTTCTCACCAGTGTGGTCTCGCAAGTGAATCTTAAGATTTTCGAGCCTTGAAAATGCCTTCTTGCAACCTTCAAACTGCAAAACAAAAACAATTTGGGGTGGGTTAGAAAAGACATTGAAAGTTGAGTCTGGGGAACAAGAAAAAAAAAAGTCCTTACTTTGTACTTAGGCTAAAACAAACAAAAAGAAATCCATAGAGTAACAAATATTGCTTCTAAAAATATCCACATGTTTATGTAAACTGCATTTTTCCACTGAATATACATGCCACTTTCCATACCAGATTTGGGTCCCAAACTGATTTCTGTGATTACTTATGTCAGAGAAAATTTGCTGTGAGCCATCTGGCTCAGTTAATAAAAATACACTAATGCGTGTCTTAAACATTTATTAAAAAATTAACACGATTTTCCATTTCCCAAAATTGGTCTAAATTAAAGGAGCCAGGAAGGAAGAAACTTTTACAACAAGCAAACAAGAAAAACTGGGAGTGATGTATGAAGAAAAAGATGGACCGAAGAGTCAAGAGTACAAGATGAAAAAAAAAGCATGTCTACTCAATCATTAAGATCACAAATGTCCTTTACTGCATCGTAAGGGATTTTTTCGGCTCTCAGAATGTGCCCTTTAGTTAACATTTAGGGTGAAGACAAACCCTAGTGAGATAAAGTTTTTAACATGCTCTTTAAAGGGAAGTGGAAAGATAATTTATTTAGTACTAAATTATTTTTCTGAGTAAAGTGAGAATTTTGTATTTTCCTTTTCAGAGATACTACCTAGTTCATGAAGAGAATAACTGAAAATGATAAGATCAAAGAATCCAAGAAACATTTCACTGGCTTGTCAATATTTATTGATGGTAGTATTTATGCAACGATGTCTTTGAACAAAATATTAGCTGCTAATAAAAGGTCACAGTGATTCTAATCCTTGAAGTGACAATTTAATAGAGAAGATGTGTTAGAGAAAGCTTCTAAAGGTAGTGTAAGTGTTAGATGGCGTTTAACCACTAACTAGGTATTTCTAAACCTTTTTCTGACCATGGTCCCCTGAGCTAGTTTCTTCCATATAGCTCCCTAATCTCATGTCCTGGCCTGCCATATTTGTGATTTTAACCTGTGGCTCTCTTTGGAATATTCTGAGGGCTCACAAGCCTCTGTGGTTCCCAGGTGAGAAATGCTACTTTAACTTATTCGTGATAGCTCTCAGAATATTTTGTCACTTCTAGAGTTTTAATTCCAATTTTCTCAAGTTCCCACTGAAAGGGAGATTCAGAAATATGCAAAAATGAACAGAGCAAAGCATAAAATATTGAGAGAAAATTTTAAAATTTCACTTCTTAGAGAGGACTATAAAGAGTGGTGTATATGACGATTATAAGAAAAAATGCAGTAAACTCAAGACAGCTTTCCTTCAAAGTTAGTGGGCATAACAACTTTCTATACGAACCTTTTATTAAACTCCTCAATTCTCTTCTTTTTTTTTATAACAGATGGTAGAATACACTTTTCTAAAAGGACTGTTCAAGATTTGGTTAATTGAATTTTTATCTTTAAGTAAATGATGAAATAATTGAATATGTCATAAACTCCATCTATTTAAGTTGTCCAGATTTTGCATGCTGGGGTATTTTAAGAAATTTATGAAAGTTGTACTTATTTTTTGATTGAGAGTTATACATGTTTCACAGACATATGTTGGTTTATTTCAATTTTGATATTTTGCTTAAAATAATTTTGGTGTTTTCCTGATTTCTATTTCACATAAAAATAAATTTAGCCCAAGCAGAAGACGATTGCTGACAAAGCCAACTACTTTTTCAAAAGGATGAAAAGCATAATGATGTGTCGCTAGAGGGAGAAAGAGTTAAACGACTTATAGCAACAGCTTTTTATCAAGAAGAGGAGTGGCCTCAAATGTGTGAATAAAGGGAATCAAAGTTAGCCCCCATTCATAGGTTGAAGGTTTCTATGACCTAACCTCTGCTTTAAAGTTTCTCTCTAAACAATAATTCAGAGCAAACTTCTGGAGCTCAGTTTATTTGACTGGTGAACCACCCTTGGGTCTGAAATGAGCATGTGGTGAAGGCACAGTAAATCTGTAGATAGGCAAGAAAGACATTTTTAGAGGAAACATCATTAAGGGGGTGAGTTCTAGAGGTACATGGTCAAAACAATGTAGGCCCCAGTAACCAACTCCTTCTTCACCACTTCAGATCTTGGTCGGAAAGAAGTCTGCATTGTTTTAATAATAGCATGGACACAGAAGACCATTTTAAAATAGATTAATGAAATTCCTGTAAGTATTAGACAAACAAGACTCCTGGATCTACTACAGAGTGATTAGGAAGATGCCAGATGTCTCCTTGAACTAACTCAAACTGTTCACTTGATAGTTCGCAAACTCCACAGAGACCAACATTCCTAGGACTTTCAGTTAAATGTCTACACAAAAGTTCAGTGAAATGTCCAGTCAACTCCCTATCATTACAATTTATAGAAGTAATGATCAAAGACCGCAGAACTTGTTTTGCTTTCCAAGCAAACTACTTAAAAGGGAACTCTATCTCAGAACAACCTGATAAGTTTTTAAAAAGGCAAAGACAGAGGAAATTATAAGCACCGAGATTAAATAGACAACCAAAATGTTATAAAATCAAGAGAACCCTGGGACCAGAGAGACAGTACAGGGGTTAAGGTGCTTGCCTCTGCACATTGTCAACTTTGGTTCAAATCTCTGGCACCACATATGTCCCCTGAGTACAGCCAGGAGTAAGGCCTGAGTACAGGGCCAGAAGTAAGCCCTAAGTTGTTGTGTGGGCCAAGCCCCAAATCTTACCACAAAACCATAAAAATCCCACTTGTATTGATGTTTACACCATAAGAAGAAAGGGTAGAATATATCCGAATGTGTGGTAATTATATAGTACATAGTATTTTCTGGGGAACATATAAAGAGTAATGGGTTTGACCCATTGAATTATATGGAAAAAAGAAAATTTCAGGTAGACAGTGGTTTATAATATATAGTAATCACTCTTGTTGCAGATAGTCACTTGAAGAAACCATGAACTAAAAATTAGGTATGAAGAACTGTCAACTGGCTATGTGGGAGGCCTTGCAGATGAACACTTGCAGGTGTATGCCGGGCACTATACCTGATTCAACTTGCCATTCTACTATGCTGCAAGAAGAGGAAGGAAGTGCTGTTCACTTCTCTAAATGTGTCTGGATGAAACTTGAAAGCAAACAATTTTGTAATGAATCATTATCATTCATTACAGGAATAACCCTGTAATTCAATGCAAGAATTTCCCTCTCCCTCAGGCAATTTTACCTCTAGATTTTTAAGTTCAATTCAATGCAAATGCATTAAAAATAAACTAACATATAAGTGGAGCTACAAAAAATCATAGACTACAACAAAACTGTAGGTTTTGGGTGTTTGGGCAAATGAATGCTTTTCCCCTTCTCATTCTCCATTGCCCGCCTTCCCCCTAGCCCCACCCCTGCCACCCCTTTGTGCTACATTAAAAATGGGTGAGTTCTATCTTGGAAATGAAGAGCAAAACTCAGAGAATCAAGGACTTCAGGAAGTGTTTTCTTGGGGTTGACCAATGCTGTCTTGCTGAGGCTCTTAAAGTACCAGGTCATTCTGAGAGCTACAGTCACCTTTCACCTCTCATCAGAACACTCATCAGTAGTTCGACTAAGGCACAGAGGAGGGATGAGTACAGAAAAAAGTACGGCCTCAAAAAAGGGCAGCAGATGGAAAGAAAGTAAGAACACAAAAAGACCAATCAGAATGGTAATGTGGGAAGAGTGAGCTGCATGAGAAAGGGGAAGTACATGCTAATAATTACATCTACCCAAATTTATTGTTTGGTAGCTATACCCAATGGCGCTCAGGCTTCTTCTGGTTCTGTGCTCAGGATCAGGTAGGGTTCCGGTAGGGGATTATATAAAGTGCTGGTGGATAGTATCTGAGTCTGCTATGTATAAGGCAAGCACCATACCCACTGCACTATCCTTTGGTCCCTTGCATTGCTTTATTCTTGCAAATACTGAATAGATCGATAAGCAAGTTATGCTGTATTGGGCCTCAGGAGCAACATGGTGGAAAAAATCTGAACTTCACTCTTGGTTAAGATGAAAATAATGCAGATAGCCAGATTGTTGCAACGGTACATCTTAAGCAATGTTTTGAAAGGATGCCCTGGACTCTTCGGGACCAGAGAGATAGTTCAACAGTCTGAATTCAGCACAGGCTTTGTATAAAGTCTCAGGTTTGCTCCCTCCTGGTGCACAGTCCCTGAGCACTAGATTTTAGCTAGAGCACTTAGCCAAAATTAGCACCTGAATCCTACGGGGAGTACTCAACCCTATAGGTCCTTTGAGAAAAGAATAAAAAATTTCTCTGGTCCTAACCCAGAGCTACAAGAATATCATTCTAAAGGTGGGGACCCACTATATGAGTTTTTATAAGTTCTCTATGAGATTCTGGCGCTGTACTACGAGACAGTGGGTTCCTAGATGCCTCATGGTACAATAAGTGTTAAGAAACTTTTCCTTCTTCTTTTTTTTTTTTGCTTTTTTTGGGTCACACTGTGTGATGCTCAGGGGTTACTCCTGGCTCTCGCTCAGGCATTACTCCTGGCAGTGCTCAGGGATCATATGGCATGCTGTGGATTGAACCTAGGTAGTTTCTTAAGAAAATCTTCTGATAGAGATAGTATCTTCTAGAACTGACTGATTACTAATAGAGGCCAATGCAAATCTAGACTACAGGGTCTCTGGATTGAAATGGATCATGCTCATTCCAGATAGGTAGGCAGGATTTGCTTGACATCTGCACAGCAAATGGGAAACAAAAAGTCCTAGAATGCTGACCTTCGTCAGGATATTTTGCAAAATTGCTACCTTCTTAACCTTCCGTATGGAAGATGTCTGGTTATGAAATAAGTATTCCACAAGTTCCCACAGTGGCCTTCTGACCAGCAAATCACCCTACATTTTTAGTGTTCATTTTATGCCTCTGTTGAAAAAAATACAGAAGGAAAACCATCAATTTCCATTTACACATTTTGGTGGCTTTAGAGACACTTGTAAGAACAATGCATGAAACTCTACTTGACAACTTTAATTTACATGCGGTTTGAAATACTGCACTGAATATGGCTTCATTTGAAAAAAAATCTCCCTAACTCTGAGGCCATTTATAAGTAACAAACTTTAATTAAAAAGTGTAGTTGCCTCAAACCCCGAGAACCTTAGCTTGTACCACTTTGCAAATTTAGGAGATTATTTTATATTTAAAGGATCACTACTGGACTGTAATCACCATCTATATATATTGGTTTGATTACAGATTGTTGACATTAAAAGGCATTAAAATGACCTTTGAAGTATTACTTTCCATTTCTATTAGAGGCCTTTGTGTAAGCTACTGAAAATGAAAGGCTCATTAGCCACCATTAAAATAGGATTTATTCCACATGTGTAACCAATAATCAGGTAGAATATTGCTCCATCCCCTAATCAGCTGCTTAGAGTGCTGAGAGGCACAGGTTCATATTCAAAGCAGTAATAACAGCAAACCTTTCCTGATCAAGTTTCTATACCATCACTAATGTCAACAAAACCCAAGCATAATGGAGTCTATGATGCTGGACATGCTTCTTAAAAATATACATTTGATTCCAATTAAAGTTCAGTGTTGGCGACTCTTTGAGGTAAACGCTTTTACAATTTCATCAGTCAAGACTAATTAATCCCATTAGTAATGGTTGGTGCTGTGATACACTGTGCAGCTCTGGGAATTGTCTGATGAATTATATGCTAAGTTTACATCTTCAACTTACAGACCGAAGACACCAGAGATTAAAGGTATTGGTGGAAAGGTAAGCAAATATTTCTAATGCCATGGATACAGTCAAGGTGACTTTAATAATACAGCCAAGTATTCAATCCCCTGGAATCCTGCTAGACCCTGATTAAAGGTGTACATGAAAGATTGCTTCTTCTGTCACTCAAGAGAGTATAGAAACAGTTGAGGTCCAGGGGCCACCTCACACACATGAGAAGTGAGGAATGCAAAAGAAATATTCATTTGGGACTGCAGTTTTCTACTCGGCAGAGATTCCTGGCTTTCCCAGTCCAGGAGTCAGCTGGGAGTCTTGTTAAAAACAGAAAACTGATTCAGAGGTGTGGGGTGAGGCCTGAGATTCTGAATTTCAATAGGTTCCCTAGGTGATACTTATAAATATAAAATATTTTTAGAGATTATTTAGTTTTAGGTCTGTTTTTGTGCCACACCCATATGTACTTAGTGCTTACTCTTGGCTCTGTATTCAGGGAACACGCCAGATGTGACTCGGCGATCCATATGGGGTGACAAGATTGAACGGTCAGATGCATGGAAGGTAAGAACCCTACCCACTGTACTATCTGTTTGGCTTGTGAATATTTTACAATTATATCCTGACAGGTAAGTTTCTAGGAATATATTACATTCATGTTGGAAATGTACAATTACTGACTTGTTTTAAAAGAAGAAGGTCTGAGAGATGGTATAGGGGTTAAGGTGTTTGCCTTGCAGGCAGCTTACTCTATGCCATTGCTGAGGTTAACGGTCCCCAGGCACTGGGAGGTACATTCTGGAGGCCTTTAGCAGTGCTGGAGTGGCCCAGGTAATACTGCAGGGGCCAAGGAGCCTTGTACTCTGGGATTCTTGCATCGAACTGTTGGCCCAGTAGGACAAGAATCATCAATGGATACTCGGGTAATTTGTGAGCATCTCTAAGAAACAAAGGACAAGAAGAGAAAGCGACATAATAAGAAGTTTGTTTTTGATGAACCAAACTGAAGAGGCCTTGTCCTTAAAAGTCAGGAAGAGGGGTGGAGAGCATATAGCAGGGAAGACATTTGCCTTGCATACAGCCATCCCAGATTCCATCTCTGCATCACATAAGAGTCCGACAACTTCCAGGACTGACCCAGAATCACAGGGCCAAGAGTAAGCCCAAGTACAACCAGGTATAGCCCCAAATCAAAACAGAAAAGAAACAAAGGAAGAGTACAGAAGTGTAAACTCTAATTTTAAAAAATATTGGGAAGAAAACAGATGATGTTGTCTGTTGGGGAAAGAAAGCAAAAAAAAGTCAGAAAATAAGGCAAAAAATTAAGACAAATGTTGCAGAAGCACATTGGGGCTATCTGATTAGTGTTTCTCCTTCAGTCTCATGTGCTTTGGGACAGACATAGTCTTGCCTCGTGCGATCCTGTGGTCTGTGTTCCCAGGGCATTCTCATCAGTACTGATGCTCCATCACCATCTTCAGATCACATCAGTTTGCAAAAAAGTGTTACCAAGAGGGAAAAAATGAGAACTAATTCCAATGTTTTGAGTTTTTTTAATAAGTATCTAGTTCATGAATCCATTATATTAACCCGACTTCCCTTCCTCTGGGGCTTTCTGCAGATGACAAACTCTGAATGAGGGAAGCCGATGGACTTGTCTCCCATGTGTTTGGCTTTGAAACTTTACTAGTATTTTCAGTGTCTCTCCTCTTGTCCACAGAGGAACACCCAGGAATCGAACAACAGAGCCACAGAAAGGGAGCTGGTGTGCTTCATTTTACGTGTAAAACGGTAATAACAGTTTTTTGTAACATTTTCAAATAATACCTAGAGTAAAATAAGTCTCTTTGGAAAACTTAAGTCATGGTAGGGCTGTACCCTTGGGTAGCTGAGCGGTTCCTTAACTTTAGGAAAAATTACTATTTCTCAATGCTTTTACTCAAAAGTTCCACATGCATACATAGAGTTTGGTTTGTGTTTTTTTGAAGGGGCTCTGAAGCAATGTTTGAAAGCCCAGAGTCCTGTCCTAATGATTCTTGGTCAACCTGGCCAGTAGTTTAGTAATACCAGGGCTGAAGAACATGGGGACGCTGGCTGTGCCAGCTGTGCGCCAGGCCACACTGGCAGTGTGTGGAGCCTCCAAGGTGCTGCACCCAGTGAGTGAACTTGAGTCAGTCACATGCCAGGCATGTGCCTTAACTCCTGTGGTATCTCTCTGCCTCGACATTTGCATTTCTTGGAACATCCCATGGTCTGACTGGGGCAGCTGCAGGTGAGATGGGACCATGACACTTAGGTCGCAATGAGTGAATTACTTCAGTGTATCGTGCTTACCTTGCACTCTCAGATTGCTTACTGGACTCATTTATTCAGAATTTCTAGAACTATTGAAAGTTTAATAAAGTTTATAAAAAATGCTCTCTGCCATGTTTTTCTAAGCTGAAACAGAGATTCTATGTTTTTCTTGTAACTCTGTTGTTCAAAATGACTCAATTAGCTCATACATACAACTTCCTTGCTTGTAGAGTTTTTTGTTTTTGACTAAGAACATATATGAAACAAAAGGTTTCCTAAATGAACAGTATATATGTGTTTCTGATTGGCTTAAGGTAAATTAATTGCTTATTAACATTTTGGGGGTACAAGAGTAGCAAGTGATCCTTGAAACAATACTCTACATGAGGTGGAAAAAATAAATGAGGATTCATCTTAAAAAAACTTATAATGGAAAAAATTGGTTTTGAGCACACATGACAATGCAGAGAGAAAAATGTTATTTTCATGCCAAATTTTGAACCACATTAAATTTTTATGGAAATTATCAAGTGTCTGGTTTATAACAATTGAAAGGAGCTGGGGGCACATGGAACCTAATCATGGCATTATATTCACAACCAAAAAAAAAGAATATTCCACAGCGCAGCCTTGATATTTAAAAAGATATCATATGGTGCTCTCTAGTTATCCAAGAACTATATGGTATCATATATTATTCATGTTGTGTCAATACACTGCCAGAAAACTACAATTTCAAGTAAGTAATTATTTCTGTGAGAGGGTAAATAATGAAAAACTGGTTGCCTGGGGATGTTTAAATATAATAATGTTTGTTTGCTGCCCCTCCTTTTTTGTTGTTTTTATTAGTACTGATTTCATGAAACTTGAGTATATATATCCATACAGCATGTAGATTTCAAAGGGTTGCATTAAGTAATATTCAATCAAATGCCAATAGAAGAAATACATTTAAGTTCAAATAATTGATGCTGTATAATCATACCTAAAAAACTTAGTTTCATATTTATGACCATGACATCAAATATAATTCCATACATATGCATCTACATGAGCACAATGATTCTACGAGTATCATGTAAGGCATTATAAGGGTAACTTTCAGGCCTTTTGCTCTGCTCTTAAGGAAAATGATCTTTCACACTCTTTAAGTTCTATTCTATACCCAGTTCCCACTAAACAGATGGACCATACATGTATTGTTCTTTGCACATTCAACCCTTTATAAGCTCTGTTAATGGTAAAGGCTTACTCCTACCTTTCCCGCATTCATAAGACATCCCAGGAGACTAACATATACCCAGAATTATCTGACTCAGCCTAACCCAACACTCTGTAAATTATTTTCTATATATTGAAGACAGGGTGAACACTGGGGAGCGGAGATTAAAAAGAAGTCAGAAAACCCACCTTTTAGATCTTAGGAATCAGTTTTTCTATAAAAAAAAATAAAAAACTATTTTCTAAATTCTCATGTCTTTTTTTCAGAACTCTGATTTCTCTACAAGTTCTCTTGGGTTGCAGAAGACAGGAAAAGATAAACAATCCCAAGAAATGGGAAGAACCGAAATGAGAGGGCGGTTGGAGAAAGGTCTAACACACACAGGGTTAGGACTCTCCTGTCCTGTCTGTCCTCCCACCTCCCCCACCTCCTTTTAGCTCTAGTTTCCTTCGGACTCAGTTCTCTAATTAAGCAGCATGCTCTGTTTTGTCTCTGTGCCTCGGTATATGCTATTCCTTGTGTCTATGACATCTTACGATTCTTTAGCTTGTTGTCGCCTCCTCTGTAATGATAGATTTGATTTCACCACTACACAATGAATCACTTCTCAGACTTACCCACACGACCTTGCCCACTGCCTCACTAACAACTGGGAGTACACTAATTGGATTGTCTTACCCACTAGGTGGTGTATTTTAGGAGGACAAGGGACTAACTTAAATTTAATTGCTAGCATTGGGTACAGTGCTTGGCATATACACAACCATAGATTACTTGTTAAATAATACTAAACGAGATAGACAATGGATTCTTTGTAAAACAGCATATTGATTTCCTAGACTTCCTTGTGTAGTAAGCTCATTAGAGCCTTTTTAATTAGGTAGGGCCAGTTACCATCCACGATGACATCAAATGGTCAACACTGCAAAGGCTATAAAGCACATTTATGGGTGTTACTGAATTTCAATGTCCTAAAGAACTACATAAAATATATTTAACTATCTGGCTATCTAACCATGTGAGAAAGCAATAATAACAACATATGGTTGTGTACTTTTTTTGTAGATGCAACATATTCATTTCTTTATTAACATTCTAAGAAATTGAAAGTTTCAAATTCAAAATTGGTTGAATGAGCGAGTTGTTTTCCTATCATACCCTTTTCCAAACTTGAGCTAAACAGACACATAAAATATCGGAGTATGTCATTAGCAATAACTCAAGGCATATAAATGTGTGCTTTTTTCAAACATGAAGAAAAGAAACTGTTTTAATTGCATTAATATGCTCTTGAATATTCCAGAAAGAGCCTGTCATTTCTTCTAGGGAAAAGGGCATTTGGAACCTGGCCCCACATTGCCCTGAGTCAAATATCCCTGAGGAGCAGGTTGAATAATTTCTTACAAAGCCATATCTCTGTCCACCAAGCTATTACTAGAAGAGGGAGATGTACAATATCATATAACTCCAGGTCATAACTAAGTAGAGTTAGAGTTTTCTAAATTAACGGTACAGGGGGCCTGTAGCAAGGCTGTGGTTACGCCTTTTTCATTGACAGTAAAGTTGAATGCCCTGTCATTTTCTTTGACTGCAAAGATGAAAAATGTCATTGGCTGTCTTCAGTTTTATTATTGGCATGCTTAGTTTAACAGATCTAGGCAATATATTTATTTACTACGGTGTTTCCCAAAATGATTGCTGAATTCTGTCATCCCTAGGCTGAGAAACTTTGCGGGTTGCAACAGAATGTATGCTAACATACTTGCAGTAACACAAACCTCCAAGACAAACTGTTTAAATCAATTTGCTATCATATAGGCACATAGGTGCAAAGACGTGCATATGCACTGTGGGGACAGCATGGCATACATTCTAACACATGCACACATATCCCACACCAATTTTATAATAAATGTGTATGTTTTTAGATCCCTGTGCAGGGGTGTAGAGGCAGGCATGAATTTGCCAAATGAAAAAAGGAAATTCACACACGAAGAGAATAATTTACCATAAATTGGCCCACACTGAGCTTATTCCAAAAAACAGAGCGCAAGATGCCAATTTTTTAATGGCTCTTACTATTCCAGATTTGGCCCTGACAAGCTTTGGAAGGAAGAGATGCCAGTGGGTAGGAAAGATGGGATTAAAAAATTATATCTTAAGTGTTTTCACTTTTGAATGAAAAATTTCTACCATATTACAGAGGGCAAGAGAGTGGCAGGGAAAAGTTTCCCTGACATACTATGCTTCTTCTCAATAAAAAAGTCACTTTTCACTATGCATTGCTTAACTAAATGTTCTGTACTTGAAATAAAAAGCAGCGGTTATGAAAATAGCAGAAATGAAACCTCACGCTAGCCCTAGGACAATTACAAAGAGATGAGGTCAGAGAAATCTCTCTGCTGTTCTAAGTTCTACATACAGTCTTTGTGACAACTCACATGGCTCAAGAAACTATTCATTAAAAAAAAAATGACAACTTCTGACAGGGAGAAAACACAATCACTAAAAATACCTGAAAGGGCTAGCCACAATGTGTAAAATAAGAGGGAGAGAGATGCAGAGACAGAGAGAGAGAGAGAGAGAAAGAGAGGAAACTGGGGTACCTGCTATTAAGACGGCCTGGAGGGACGGGGGGGGGGGGGGTACTTGGTGGTGGAATGGGGGCCTGGTGGAGGGGTGGGTGCTGGAATACTGTATTACCAAGAACCAATTAGAACACCTTTGTAATTGTATGTTTCCACGGTGGTTAATAAAAAAAAAAAAGAAACTATTCATTTGTTTCAAAATACATCATTTCTAGTTTTTTCTCTTTCACAGATGAGCTTTTCTACATTTTTTTCCCTATCAAATGCCTGACTGCCATATAGCAGGAGTTCAGAATACCCATTTCTTCCACTTTCACTGCTCTTCTCATTCCTTGTTTTGATTTTAAATAACTTATTGCTATCTGGGCTCTTTGCCTTCTTAATTGTTAATAGAATAAGTGATACCTTGCATATATATGTACATACATACATATACATATATATGTATGTGTGTATTATATATGTAAAAAATCTTCAAATCCCATGACTATCTTGATTAAAATAACTCCAACCTCCTCTTGGGGACGTGACCGTATCACAAAAATATGGTTCTATATAAACCGTATTTTGATTCTATATAAAATTCTATCTAATTGTAAAGTTTGAGGTGAAATGTGGGTTATCTCGGATTTAATTTGATGAAATAGTCTTTTAGAGCAACTGGATTTTTTTTTGCTGAAATTAAACTACCATTGCTTCTTAATTCCCAAAGCAATAATAAGCAATGAGTAAAGCAAGCTATTTACAAGGTATGTTTATATATTTCTTATTTTATCTCCCTGAGATCTCTGAAAGACAGAAGTATAAGATATATAGGTACTTTAGTTAACAATTCTAAAAAGTTAGCTATTATCAATTTTCATGTCAGCAAATTATCTGGTAGTATTATTCCCATTTTCAAGTGAAAGGAATAGAGGCCTAGGGGTCAGTGACCTGACAAAGTTATGTAGGCAGTAAGTGGCTAAGTCGCAACTAGTGGTCACTGGCTCAATTATCTGAGTATCTTCTCCTTGCCTGTGCAAGAGAATGTTACTCCTCAAGAGGTCTAATATTTGAAGGACTATTTGAAGGACTAATAGTTGCACTCTCTTTTCTTTTTCGAGGAATAGAAAACACTAGTAGCTTAAGTTTGTTGTAGCGAACAGTGTCAACTATCATAATTATACCATTCATCTTCACTAAAGTTAGAGCATAGAGTTAAGTCACTGATACTGAAAAAGAGGCATAGAGTCTTCTGTATTTCACGTACTCTATCCTTTCATTAGCTATAATTCTCAAATAAAAAAAAAGAGTCTATAAAGCCACGTGGGTGCTTGGGCTGCTAAGCAACATCACAAACTGAGCGTTGGAACAAAGTTAATCTGAGTTTTCTAGAGGGACGGCAAGCTCACATATTCAGACAAACAATGAAGCACCAATAAAAACATGACTCCTTATTTATTTCATTAAATGAAGAGGTCATTAAATTTATCAATAGTGACAAAAATAAGGTGCTTCAGAGATGCAAACTTGGCTAAACTTCTTAAAAATGAAAGAGGTTTTAGAAGAATAGCCATAATCTAATTAAAGACTAATTAATACATGATAGGTGACTGATTACATATTTCCTAGATATTTATTGTAGTGTTTCTGAGCTGCATTTGGGGCACAGTTCTTCAAAAATGAAAACTATAAGTTCATTTCATTGCTTTCCTTGTGGTAAAAGAATCCAACCTATATCAAAATTATATCAGAATAAACAGCACTATGGATTCTGAACAGCACTATGGATTCTGAACCTTTGCATAGACCTTGTTCCTCTGAGCTCTAGTAGTGAGTGCCTACCAATATACCTAATGGTTCCCTGGCATCTAAAAGTAAATATTCCACCACCTTGCAATGACCTTTATCTCAAAGAGTTCACTTCCTGCTCTCTGTTCATGCAGAAATCAGAGCTACCCCTTGCCTGCAATCCTAGGCATCTCTCTCTCACACACCTTGTGAATCTCCAAGTTTCCAGGGGTTATCTCCCCAACACATTTACTCTCCAATCAACATATGACCTCCTGTACTTGCAGTCGCCATCATATCCTCTCCAGCCAACATCAGTCATCTTCTAACTCTTGCCCAACAATCGAGTCTCAGAACTGTGTTAGATGTATGCAAACAGAAATCTGTTTTCTCAAATCTGTTTTAAGCAAAAAATTCTTCAAAGGTTTCCCATTGGTTGGTATATAAAGACCAAAGCCTTGCCTCATCATGGCTTATGAGGTCTCCTTTGATCTTGCCCCTGCCTGATTCCCTCCTACTTCTCCTTCCCTCACTCGCCTGTCTCCAGAATTCTAGCTCCTTCAGCTTCAGCCTCCAAATCTGTTGGCTTCTTAAAGACCCTGACCCTTTTTAACACCAGGGCATTTTTAAAAATATTTTTATTATATCACCATGAGATATACAATTACAAAGATGTTCATATTTGGGTTATGTCTTACAGTGTTCCAGCACCCATCCCTCCACCAGTGCCCACTTCCCACCACCAATGTCCCAAATTCCCTCCCCCTCCCCAGCCTGCCTCTATGGCTGGTTTATTATCTCTTTCTCTTTTCTCTCTCTTTCTCTCTTCCTTCTCTTACACTTTGTGGATTGCAAACATACATTTAGAGGTTATCATGTGTATCTTTCTTTTTTTTTTTTTTTGTTTTTTTTGGGTCACACCCGGCAATGCTCAGGGTTTCTCCTGGTTCTGCACTCAGGATTTACTCCTGGCGGTGCTCGGGGACCATATGGGATGCCGGGGATCGAACCCGGGCCAGCACAGTTTGCAAGGCAAATGCCCTATCCGCTGGGCTATCGCTCAGGCCCCAATCATGTGTATCTTTCTGCCTGTACTTAATGCCCAGTTTTAGGTTGGTATTGGCATTTTTGACAATTATTAGCACTCTGTTCCCTTTTCTGTCTTACCTAACCTCTGACTCCCACATGTTTGTGTAATTTTCACCTTTGATAAGACCTCCTGAACTATGTTTTGTCTGACCTTGGATATTGGTATCATAATATAACAACAGGGCATTTACACATGCTATTTCTCTGCCTGGAAAATTGTTTTCCACTTGCTTGCTTGCCTGTGAGAATCCTACTCATCTTTAGAGCTTAGCTGAGATATTCCTATGTCAGGAAAAACATCCTCTGTCCTAGAGCTTAAGCTTTAGTTTCCCATATGATCCCTATAGCATCATCATGGGATGTGAACTACATTAAGACAGGAATGATGCTGGCTCACTTCACACATTTCTAATCTTTTTGCATGTTAAACTCCCAATGCAGAATGGCCAGATCACTTATTAAAACACAAGCGATTTATATTAAATTAAATTTCTTTTCCTCCGCTCTCCTTCCTTCTCTCTTTGAAGAGCTATGTTTCTAAGGCTTAAAGCCCACTCAGAATAACTGTATTCTGTGTTCTTGTTTGAACAAACAATGGGGAATAAGAAAAGATGAGTAGAATTTAATAGACCCTCAGGTCTGAGGTAAAAATAACCATTAAGCCCTCCATAATTTCTAAGTGCTATATGAAATGCAAATGTTTTCTAGATTCCAACTGCATACACAGAAATATCTCCACTCATTTTGACAAAGTTATCCACGAGGGAGATGAATAAATAGCTTCACTAAATACATATGGTGCAATTATACCCAGCAATAAGTGACAATAGGTCTTACTTTAGAATAATCTAAAAATTCAAAGCCCAATTATTTCAGCTGCTTAGTAAATAATACTGAAATGAAGTGGTGGTAAAGCAACTTATAAGCAGACTCTATTAGTAAACGCTAATGATCTTTTTGTAAATTAATAAAAGAAAACAGACATTCATGAACTGTGGCTAAAAAAAAATGAAAGCAGGAAGTACTCCTTTTGATCCTTGAAGAGCAGCATTTAGTTAGAGAAATATGCTGGATTACAGAAAAGTACGAGTAGAAGAGAATTTTAGGACCTGAAAAATCTGGATGTTGGCAGCTGACCGCTCAAAAATATGAGAGAGGAAAAAAAGACCTGTCCTCACAGTTCCAAATTTCAGGGAAAAATGACACTGACTTTAATGAAAGGGGTCAGTTTCAGACTTCTTTTTGGAATGCAGACTCTCAAGTAATTCGTATAATTAGCAGTTTAGATATGCAAATCCAATTCAAACTTGAAATGACTGAGATGGAAAAGCAACCTCAACAGGAAAAAGAATAAAAAAGAGAAGGAGAGGGAAATGCATGAAAAATAAAATAACACTGGCTCTTCCAAGACCAGCTGAAGACAGGATAAAGAGAAGATTGGCAAAAAATACTGCTGATCACTAGAGATAACAGGGTACTAGAGAGAGAAAATTGGAACATGCCTTATCCCAGGTCTACCTAGACCAAGAAAAACTTGGGAGAATGACAATCAACAAAGCAGATTTTGAAGTACTGCCCTACTTAGAGCTTTTTTTTTTTTTTTAACATTTTATTATACCACCGTGAGATATACAATTACAACGTTGTTCACGCTTGGGGGGTTTCGGTCACACAGTGTTCCAGCACCCCGCCCTCCACCAGTGCCCCTCAGCCACCACCCATGTCCCCAATTCCCTCCCCCCCCACATCCCGCCTAAATGGCAGGTTCTTTATCTCCTCTCCTCTCCCTCTCTCTCTCCTCCTTCTCCCACACATTGTGGGTTGCACTACGTACACTTAGAAGCCATCATTTGCATTTTTTGTCTGTCTTTAATGCTCAGTTCTATGTTAGCATCAGAACTTTAGACATTTATTCACTCATGTTCCTACTTAGAGCTTTTAAATATTCATACTCTGGACTTGTGGCACTTAGTATTTTCCTAATTTAAGCAAACCATGTAAGCTTTTGGCACCTCAAAAATAAAATCATACTCATAGCACTTAGTATTTTTCTAATTTAAGCAAACCATGTAAGCTTTTGGAGCCTCAAAAATAAAATCTTAGAACCTATAGAAATATTTCTTTAAAGGGGGGAAAATCACTTTGATGCTACTGGCTTCCTTCTTTATTTGGTCACCTAGTATACTCTGTAGAAATGCCTCTTAGTGTTCATCTGTATTTCTGGGACCTACATACCTGAGGCCACTTGAACCAGTGGCTTCCAAAGGGCTGCGGTATCAGGAGGATCCTCCCTTGCCTTCTGTGATCCCTGAGACCCACCAGATTTACCCAATTCACATTCCCTTTGCACACCTCATGGCTCCTTTTTATTTATCATCGGGGCCACATCGAGTAGGACTGAAGGGACCAGGGGATGCCTTGGGTCACACCCTTATGCATTCAAGGCACATGCTGATAAAGCACATGCCTTTATCAGCACATGCCTTTAAGCCCCAGCCATCCCCTTCATAGTTCTTTATTCTTTGTATCTTCACTAGTCATTGGCATAATAGCTATCTCCAAAAGCTTCGCAGCTGTCTTGTCTATCCTTATGTTTGAAGAAATTAGCACAGCACATGAAACTTTTCTGATGCTTCACAAAATGAAAATGGCAAACTCTGGGGTGGGTATGGACTATCTGGTAAGACCGTGGCATCATGCGTCAGAGCCATTTTGACTCATCATTTATCCAGTGATCAAAAATCAGTTACTAAAAGTCTAGCAAGTAATTTTTATGCAGAAACAATGTGTAATACCTGGAACAATCAGACACCACCAAATAATACACCAGGAAAGTGCTCTCAGACTTTTATGACACACACATTTCTCTTAAGAAATCAGTTACAAAGCTGAGTATGCTTTAGAAGGCAAGGTCAGGAGTTTGAGAGTCTAAATTTCTAAAAAAAAATCCCGAGCCACGCTGCTCCCAAGGCCACACCTAGAGTAAGGTATTAGTAGTTCACATTGACAAACAACACCATATCCCTCTATAAATCTTATTTATTTTTTAAATTACATTTATTACTTGGGTATTCTTAGTTTAGATATTCACATAGATGTCTCCTTAGGGATGAAGGTTGACCATTTCTTGGCTTTCTATAAGATAGAAGATTTTACTAAATATATTCACTGGCAAATTCCACACTTTACTAGTTAGCTGTGTCTCTTTTATAACAATGAAACGTCTACTTACATCACAAGAATTTAACCAGAGAAAAAGTGACCTTAGATTTCCTAAAGGTTTCCTTTTAATAATAAGATCATTTGAGTGAGCATGTTTTATTTTTGCTCTCTAGTTGTTTGAATAAAATCAGGGCCTATGCAGCTCTTAGTTATTTATAAAAAGAACATCTTGATTTGCTCTGATTTTCTTCCAATACTATGATAAATGTTGCACAGTTTTTCCTTACAACACTAAGCCTTTATAGAAAGTCTCAAACCAGCAAAAGGATACTGATATTTTGATCTTTTACACCAACTTTACATAATGTGTATTGCTTCATTTATGACAGAGTTTGGGTTGTTTCGTCAAAGACACAATAATGTAGACATTTACTGCAAGCAGCATCTTTTTAAAAATGGCCTTGGATAACAAAAAATGAAAACTGCTGATCCATGATTACTGATTTTTCTATGGACTACTGCTAAAGAGTTTTAAATGTCTATTTAAAAACTAACAAAAATATCTATTTTGTTAGTAATTGAGGTAGCAGAACTGCCACTGTTAATTAGGGTTTGTTATTATGAATATCCCTGATCTCTCTCTCTATCTCTCTCTCTCTCACACACACACACACAGAGTGTTTGCTGAAAAATTAAAAATGCAGTTGGATGTCCCCAGTACATCAATCAACATATAAAAATCCAAATTTAGAATTCTAAATCACAATACCAATGTTTCCCCTTTTTTTTCCATCTCTTTACTTAGAGTAAATTAAATTCAGTCTTTGTTGGAAGGAAATGTAAAATGTGTTTCACACATACATTTAACACTAATCTGTTCTCCCTACCTTAATTATACTTTGAATTTCTGTAGGATCTTATATCCAGGGACTCAATTTACTTCTATAAATATGCAGTGATTCTTTTTCCCCCATCACCATTAGTACCGCTAAATACGACTTTCCTTTTTACATTAGGAAAAACTGAGGCATCAAGGAGGAATCTAAGGATTGTTACTTAATACAACCGTAGTACTGAAAATGTGACTTAGAAGTCACTTCCAACAGGGAGGTAACTAAGTGCCGAAGCTTAGAAATACCAGCACAATGCTCTGCGGATTAAATCAGAGGTAGCCTGCTCATATTCTAGGCACAGCTCTGTTCCTTATTTTGTCTTTTCCTTAGGGACAAAGTGCACTAACAGAATAGCCGCCCTGTGGTTAAATAGAAATGATTACAGAAAAGAACAGTTGGAGAAAACAAGGCAAAGTACTTGGATTTTAGTCAGTGGGAGTCCATCACAGTAACTAATGGGCTGAGAATGTTTCTATTTCTTCACCAAGTAATCCATATGCAAATTTCCTGCAGTATTCAATATGCACTTCCAAGCTCAGTAAATGTTTTCTATTCTCTTCTGCTTAGCTCTCTCAGCTTTTTCCAATTAGGCCCTGTTTATTTAGAGAAAAAGAAAATGTCTAAAGAAAGGATTAAGCTCTGTATCTTATGGAGAAAGAATGAATATTAGAAATTCTTTCAGGATCTAGAGGATGCATTCTTTACTTCTCCTCCCGCTGGGATGGGTAAAGAGTGAAAAGTAAAAGAGGATGAAGCCTTTGACTTCATTTGGTTTGTTCAGCTGAAATCATGCCTTTGACTATATGGCATTAAATCCAAAATTCACGACAAATCAGACAATGGCGGACATGCAACATGCCTGTGGGTAAAAATAAATAAATAAAAGTGTGCTGTGAAACTCAAAATCCCACCTGGCGAGCAGAAGTTCTACAAAAAGCAAAAGAATTCGAGATGTGGAGGGGACAAGAGAACAGGCAGGGGAGAGAGCTTGGAAAGAAAAAGCCCCTCTCAAGTGAAGCTGACCCAGGAAACAGAGAAGCCCACCGCAGACATGTCTCAGAGCCATGCACTCACAAGACACGACGAAGGGAGATGGGGATGGGAAACCAGGGCTTTCCATCTCAATCACGCTACTAAGACATACGGTGTTTGTCTTAGTAGCAAACTGGGGAATGAAAACTGAAAGTTAAAGTCCACCTGCAACTTAAGGTGAAAACCAAACAAAAAAACAAAGACAATTCAGCATGATTTCAAACAAAAATTCTCTGCACTTATATTCCACAGATGAAAGAATGGCGGTATCACGGTGCCTGAGAAAACTTCTGCCACTGAGACTGCCCTATATCAGAGGCTGTTATAAATCATTTCATACACACAGACATGCATGTCAACATATAAAGTGAATAAAATAAGTTACTTTGAAATAATATTTTGAGAACTGGAAATCACCACACCAAAGAAATAGGTGTAAACATGCTAGTTGTCATTGGTTTAAAGACTAGAAAATAGGGTGCAGGTAGGATCTCCGAAGAGTTTCAGTAAACAGGATTGTGGGGCTTTGGCTGTACAAAATACCAAGCTGTCAGATGATTTTTTTTCTCTTCAAGTATTTGGGACTCAAAGGTCAGATGGAGAATTAAGTAAAGGATGAAATACTGAGTCTACAGAAATATCTATGTTGGGTTTAGCCATCTCAAAGAGAATAAAGAAGCAAAACCTGCAGAAAAGAACGATGTCAATACAGCGATCAATGGGCAGCTTCCACATAGCGGCAATTAGGAATGAACTACTTTAAATGCCCAGCTCAACGTTGAGGACCAAACCACAGCAGGCTTTTGACAAAATGTATATTCTCTGGCTTTAGCAAAAGCTAAAGAAAAAATATTCCTACACCTCTAATCAAACCATTGTTCATTAAAAAAAACCTGACCCACCCCCACTGCCCCCACTGTGGTTACGTTATCCAACAGGTTGATTTATAACAGTTATGTTCTATTCTTAAAAGAAAGAAATTCAGGGGAGTCACCTCCAATAATCCAATGTTAAAATTTTAAGTCCCAAGATACAGCATGCTCTCAAATTTCAGTATCTAAAGTCTCAGCATAGGGAAAAAAAAATAAACTAAACAAAAGCCTGCCAAGAAACCAGGCTTATTATTAAATGTTACAAATATGTGGCTTGTTTAAGATGCTGGTATCCACATCAACAGAAATGTCCTGGAAAGGAGCCTTAGATCACCATGGAACAGGCTTTGATGCCCTTTGTCTAGCTGAGACCTAACCCTCAAGCAGTGCATTTTTGGCTCATCAAATAAAGACCTTTCCCAGAAAGCCAAGGGCCTTGGAGACATCATTCTGAGTCTCAGCCCATTCCTAAGTAACTTAACATACTGGCTGTGACCTCTAGCTTCAGGGTGCCCCGAAACACATTACATGAGGTTATTTTTTTTCCTTTCATCCCATGCTCCAGATACAACTTTTCTCCTCTCATGACCAAAGTGTTTTCTTTCTGGAGACAACTCTGTGAATATCCCCAAACAGAATTCAATTACAACAATGGTCTTGTACATGGGAATCTGACTAAGCTTTAGGAACTTGGAGGTCAGTCTTTACCTGTTGTTTTTAAAATTTTCCACTGAATTGCTGAAGGACTCCCCGATAAGCTTCATTTCTGCTTTGACTCTCAGGCACATTATAATGTCAAGAACAATATACGTATGCTTGTGGTCACAAACACAAGCTTCCACAACTTCCTCAGAAAGTGGTCTAAAAATGCCATTTTAGAGAACTTGCCTTGGAACTCACAGCATGCCGTAAGCAGTTGGAACTAAATCCTGAAAAATCTTTAGTAGGCTTCTAAGACACCTTCCTTCAAGTACCAGATGAGAATTCAAAGAAAACTGCGTCCAGCAGATGGGCCGGGTCCCCCCCCACCCCCGCCCATCTCAACATAGCCCCCCACAGCCAGAGACCACCGCTCGCAGTCACAGCTATTTCCCAGACTGGTCGCCACTACTCAAAAGAGCCGCATCCATGAGAAGCAGTTTTTCAAACTCAGGTATGTGGGCCACCTGTGGCTGATTCCCTGAGAACTTTCTAGGAGCCGGAATTCCGGTCCCTCCCCCATGTCCCGCCCTCCAGAAGGTCACATGGCCACACCCAGAACTCCACCCTCCCCTTCCCGTGCCCTGGCCATTGCAAGCTCACACCAGCCATGGTTCAGACATGCAGCTAGAAATCTCCAAGGAGACCAACAAACTACAGACATGATACTGGCCTGTGGCAGCTCTACAGCCAGGTAATTATTTTAAAAAAGAAAGTGTGTAGGCATAATTTTTACTCTGTAAGAACACAGCAAAGTGTGTAGACACAATTTCTACTCTGTAAGCACGTAACAGTATGTTCTTACACAGTGGGATCAGATGGCCCAGTGGGTCCAGGTTGAGATTTAATAATCCCTATTAACCTTCTTTCAAAAAATGTCTTTTGACCATATTTAGCAAATTAGCTCCAACAAAACAATATAAGTTAGATGATTTAGAATAGACTCAGGTCCAAACAGTGGTTGCAAAAATCAGAAATTAAGTTGAACCAAATTCGCATGTAACAATCCAGGAAAATCTTACGACTTTATCAATACCATTACTATTTATACGTTGCAATAATCAATATAATTAGTGCTGGCTAGGAGAGCAGGCATGGGGGGGTAGGGAGGGTAGGAAAGGAAGGTCTTTGGTGGTGGGGAGGGCGCACTGGTGATGGGACTGGTGTTGAATGATGAATGCTTGTAACAACTGTCCTGTAAAAAACTTTGTTGTAAATCACAGTGCTCAAATAAAGGGCATTTGAAAAACCAAAAGGAAGGAAAACTGCCTCCATATCTATGTAGCTATTCTTTTCTCTTTAGGTGTGGTCTGGGGTCTCCAATGGAAGAGCGAGATAAAATCATCAGGCAACAGTCCGTCTGGAGAGTTCAGGCCTGAGAGTGTTTGACACTCAGGCCTGCACATCAAACCTGCTCTTGTTTACGCAGTAATCGATGGATGTGAGTGACTAACACTTTTCAGTTTCACTGCGGAGCCAATTAATGTCTTTGCTTTCACTTTAATAATTAGCACATTGAAAAGAAGACTGTGAAAGGTGTGACTGAGGTGCAACAAGGAGAAGGCACTGAAACTGTCTGCAAAGAACAAAGGCTCCATTACACCTAGTTCAAGATGAACCATGGGATGGGCCCTGCATGCTGGCAGACAAGTCAATCAAGGACTTATCCAGAAATCCTAAGCTACACCACCAGGACAGGGCTGACACAGAAAATCAGATTCTCACCCCAGAGGCAAGAGGACACAGCAACAGTTTTAAATAGAATAGAAAAACCCTGTTATTAGGCATAGATACATCATGCTACTTTGGAAATACAATCTTAGCACAGACTTCTTGGCGAGGTTTACTTAATTCCTCTCCCCACGTCTGACTTTGGTAAAGAAGCCTCTTAACACATTTTTCATTTGTCTTAAAAATTAAGCATTTGCATCATCTTCTCAGGCCTGCACAAAGACTCACACCATCGATGTTGCAAAACTCTGCCTAAAAATGCCCATGTTGCAAATCAGGAAGCCTCGTGGGAATGAGAAAAAAAGACTCCAAAGAGATCCTCATGGCTAATGAATCAGACCTTCAGTGATGGAACTTTGCGGTAGTGATGTTCTCTGAAAGTTCTTTACTGAAAGTGGATTGGTAATGGAAAGCTCCGAGTCCTCCACTGCTCTAAATCCCCATGTTTACAACAGAATGTTGCAATAGTGTCTTCTGTTCTCTACTTCCCAAATCACACACTGTAGAAGTCAGTGTTCGTCATGTATAACATTGAACCCTTATGAGAAGAACTGCATGAGAAGCTTTCATGAACCCTTTTGGTTCTCTTGGGTATAACAATACTAAGGCTTTCGGAAAACAGAGAGCAGAAAAGAAATGTTTCACTAAGCGTCTTGTGTGAGCTAGGCATTGGGTCAGACATACAAGTTCTCTACATTCATTCTATTTTTAAAATGTCATAAATTATTAGGTCCCATTTGCTTGAGGAGGAATGATGTCTCAAAGGAAAGAGCCATGTCCAGAAACAAATAGCTGGGATGAAAAATTAGTTATTGATGTACCTCCAAATCTCCTCTCACCGTCATTCTATTACACTAGTGCAAAGCTTCCTAGTTGTATCTCTTCTGGAGTGCAGAGCCTTTTCTTGCACCTCTTTAAACATTCATTTGATAAATGAGCATTTGCTCAAAGATGAAGAACATTGAACCCTTATCCTAGGAGAGCTCACCCTGTACTTAGTTTAGGTGAACATGGAAAATAAGCAGATGCAATACACCCCACAATATAAAATATATCAAAGTATATAAAAGATGAAAACAAAGATGGAGATGGACAATTTGACTCAATGATGGTATTTGAGATGGGTCAAATATGAACAAGAGTTAAATGTGCAGAGTAAGCACTTAAGGAAAACTGGGTAGAAGAACAGTTACTGCCAAAGACCTAGAGGTGGGAATACACAACATACTGTGGGAGGAGGCTTGCAAGAGAGCAGCACGATGTCCTTGGTGGTTGAGTGCAGCACAAGAGGGTATAGGACAGGCTGTAATAAAGACGGTGGTGAAGACTGAATCCCATTGTACACTGGATGCATTGTTTTCACTCTATAAACATGAGCTTTCAAATAAAAGCACAAATGAATGCAGGCTTGAAAACTGACAGAGTCTTTGGCTCAAATGCTATATTATCTTTCTACTATGCTCAAGTAAGATCTAATGTTCTCTTTCTAGGCACGACAGCCAAGCCTATGCGATCTGGTCCCTGCCACATCTTTGCCCTGTTGCCTCTCCCTTGTTCTCCCAAGCACACTCATTACTCTTCCTCAAGTATATAAAAGATTCAGGGTCTTATAGAGGTGACTGACTGGCCAAATATTCGGTCTCTCCTCGGGACTGCACTCCTCAGGTCTCAACTCCTTAATCAACTCCCTCCACCATGTGTTTCCCTCCATGTCTCTCATAAGCAGCTCAGCTGTGATTATGGATTAGTTGTGTGCTCCTCAAAATTCAGATGGTGACCGCCTGTCCCCCAGCACACTCTAGAATGTGACTTTATTTGTCTTTACAGGGGTAATAAAGTTAAAATGAGGTCCTTCGGGGTGAGTCCTAATTCAATATGACTGGTTACCTTATAAGGAGGGAAATTTGCACAGTCTGGCGCAGAGCGAAGACATTGTGAAAACACAGGGAGAAGATAGCCATCAACCAAGGCAAATGGCTTGGAACAGATTTTCCCCCTCACATCCCTCAGAGTTGAAATCATCCCTATATATGCCTAGATTTCAGACTTGTAGCCTCCAGAACTGAGACAGAAAGTTTTGGTTAGTTAAGTCATCCACGTTGTGGTACTTGGTTCCAGAGGACCAAGCACTCGCCTTCATCTGAAACTATGGTTTCAGATGTGGACCTCCAGGGTCCACATCTTATATGTCTACTAACTATATCTTCCCAGTAGAATATGGTCTTCTTGCAGGCAGTGATTTTGTTTTTCCCTTGCTTTGTTCATTTATTTTCTGATACTAAGAGTGGTCAGCACACATAAGTTGAAGAATGTGTTTTCAACGACTGAATATCATAATCACTTACTTATCAGGTACGCTAATGAGCGAACAACTGATGACAGGGTCTACTCAACCTGCACAGATGAGGCGAACTAGCTAGTCTGTAGAAAACCTGCAGAATCTGCCAATAGTGAGATCAGCTTTAGCTACTGTTGTCTTACAAAAATTCTTGTTTTGCTCTTTGCCTGAATTTTTCTTAGGAACATAGTTTGAAAGATCCAGTTGTTTCTTTTAATGTCCTGATGTCCCGCCAAATCAAATTCAATTGATTGAAATACAGCCTGCTGATGCTTTTGTAAGGCGAAAGAAGCGGATGGCAACCTTCCACCCCTTTGCTGAATGGTGTAATTGGCCTGCCATAGAGAATTGGGGGAATTTTAACACATTCCCCATTTGGCTGAGCTCACCAATTATTCCTCAGTTGCTATCAGAGCCACAGACTTTTCTTCTTTGGGGTCATTAAGCTTGTCAAAACTAATTTGTCACCACAACTGCTGACCCTCATTGCTCTGACAGCAGCACAAGGATCGTCCTAAATAGGTTCTTGCATTACAAGAAAGTAATGGCTTATCAGAACCCACAGTGCTCTTGCTGTATGGCTTCTAGTGGCCTCTGACCCCAGAAGATGTGGAAACAGTGTCTGATAAGTGACACAGGTCTAAAATCCATGTACTAATTACTTTGGTGTTATAAAAATGTATACATAAACAAGTAAAGTAAGTGAATGCTTGGCATACAGACTTGAATCTGATATGTGACCCAAAAATACACTATTCTTAGGCTTTGCCAAAATCCAGCCTATTCCATGAGTTCTCCTTGCAAGCACCCGGTGGAAGTCAGGTGGAATTAAACACACCATAAATCATGAGTTCCTAATAAGCCAGTCAGAATAACATTCTTTGAAAGTTTCTTGATTGTAAATGCAAAAATATTCCAAAATCGAGGTTGCCAAAATTCATAGGAAGAAGGAAACTTGCTGTGAGGAAATAGCATTCCATTCTGAAACAGTACTTTGTGGGCTCACCCATATTGAGAAGAGTTACTAACCATTTGCCAGAATTGGCAGGGGTTTAGTGGGTCTACATGCAAATTTTGCACGATCAGACAAAGGTAAGAATAAGTCTATTAATTTCAAAAGAATAAGGGGATCTTTAGTGACTGCAAAGCAGGCTTCATGCAAATGTGTTGCCTTAACTCTTTCCAGCTCAAGGGTGCCATTTTAATGTATGAACTAAGGAAATCTCAAATAAAACTTAATTATGATCTCAAAGGAGGATTTTTAAAATCTCTTCATTTTACTTTTGTTCCTCTTGTTTTGTTAAAGGATCTTGATATAAACTTGTACTATATGAAATAAAAGCATTATTTAAGACCTTTGTTCTTTTCAAAGAGACTCAATCCTAAGAATAACTGAGTGGAGAATAATGGGGAGCTACTGAATTTTCTTGGCTGCACTCAAGATCAGACATAATGGGAATTTTTGTCAATAATTAAGGGAAGTTGGAAATCCCTCGTGCTTCTGATTGTGCCTCACTCATTTATTCCCTAGAAATACCAGATTCTTTTATTCTCTTAAAAGGGATACCACATTCCTCATGAAAATCAACATTGCATGACTACAACTGTCTTAAGGAGCAACTCTTTTGAGAGAAGGCTACATCTTTGGTTGTTTAGTCATACTTATTCAGCAAATCTGATAGGCTCAGAGATAGTCACAGATGTCATGCCTTTGAGAGCTTTGTGTTTGCTTTCAGTTTGAGAACTGATTATTGGATGGGCTGAAGGGAAATAATCTAAAGGGTGGGGGAGAGATGTGAAGACCAGAATTTCTTGGGACTCACAAATGTAGCTCAGTTCTAATGATGTCACACTGCTTTTACTCCAGCTACAGGAATCTACCACCCCCTAACTCTGCACTTGCAGCACAGAGTACTCTGCAAAAAAACTTGGCAGATCTCATAGAAACAAAGTCCTGAACTGGCAGCCAAGATCTGTATGTGAATTTTAAATGGTTTTCTCCCCAAATGTCCAAATGATCTGCAGTGGTTTAAGAAGGGAGAAAAGAGATTTATTGATGTGTATATAAAAGACACATTTCAAAGTTGCCATTGTTAATCAATAACTACAATTTCACAAAAGACCATATTAGGCCCAATAATGAAAAGGACACACATATAAAGGCAAGTATAATTACATGGTATAAATAAAGAGAAGTTGCCAGAGTCTGCATGTTGCCAAATGCCTCAAATATTCATGTTCTTTGAAAGACTTATTTCTGTGTCTATGGAGGATGAATAAACCTCCCTGAAAAAAAAGTAAGGTTCTTCCCAAACCTTTGCTCATTTCTGGAATTGAACCCTTTTGCAGGTTGTGACATGTTTAACTTTGTTTTTCATTAATTTGACATGTTCACACATCCCCTGCACTTCTGCGGCTCTGAATAGAACTGGCAACAATAGTGCTGGAACATGAGTTCTGTTCCTGCAAGGCTGCTGGCCACGGAAATACGCTCTTGTTCTCACAGACAGTAGGTCAAACTCGGCCCCCCTGTGAAGTCAGAGTTATCACAAAGACTGGACATTTTTTGATTCTTGGCCATATGGCAACCCGTCTCCAAGTCCCAAGGATCTCTGCCGGTGTTGAAAGTGAGACTTGAGCAATTTGGAAATTGCCTTTGACGTGGACATCAAACATGAGGTACACTGATGAGTAATGGAGGTTTCCTCCTAGGTCGGAGGTTTATGCCCATAATACAGAAAGGTCCTTTGTGGTTTAGTGCTAGAAATGCAGGCAAAGAAACCCTGATTGATGATATTATTGGTGGACTGGGGCTGGGAGGGGATTCTACCCTCTCAGGCCAACAACAATATTTATAGTCACAGAACATACAAAAGACAAACTCCTCCAAACACATGCCCAGAAGAGCCTTCTGTATCCTCTATGTCAAGTTCCATTTCTGAATCTGACTGCCCTAAAGCTGCAGAGAATGGAACATGATATCCTACCGGTCAATTTGGAGCTTTTTCCAATTTGTGAGGATGCACGAACTACTTCAGGCTGCCAGGCACACTTTAAATAAACAACTGCATATGTGCACTGACTTCGGAAGTTCCTAGTAGCTGGAGGTATTTTCCAAGCAGAGGAAGAATGGGATAAGTGCTGGGCAATAAAGTATCACTCTGGCTCCAGCCATTAGCTTCAAGGAGAGGATGTATTATGTTTACCAGATTGATGGGGCTAATTTACAGAAGCATCCGTAAATGCTATGGATCTCCTCCTCAGACTCACACATAGCCTTTTGTAGACAGAAAGATAAATCTGAGGCTCAGAGCAAGCTCATTTAATTTTCACCTGACAGCCAGTAATAACAGAAGCATCATATAAAGGTTATGTTTCAATAAAAAAATCTATGACTGGGCGTACAAAATAAACTTGCATTAATTACATTTCCTTTGCACTGCATTTGACAAAAGGTCAAAAAATTACCAAATGAGGGGTTTTGGGTAGGGAAAGAACATAGGAAGAAATCTTGTTATTTGAAATATTTTTCTCTAATTTCTCAGGAATTCAATCCACACACACTGTATTCTAATTAGTCACTATGTTTAATTAAACGTGATGTTCTAAAGATGACTAGCCAAAAATACTATCAAGCATCTAACAAGGATCAATTATTTACCAGCAGATGATGCTTTCTGTATTTCTAAAGTTGCCTGTGTCTAGAATATACCTTGCCTGACATTCTGAAATACTTGAAAAGACCAAGAGGAAGGGGTAGAATCTTTTTAAATGTTATCTTCACAAAATGAACCAGGTGCGATGATTTCTTACTACATCAAGAACCTTGTACTTTCTGAGTTTCTGGTTAGTGCAGGGCACATGTCTGAGTCAAGATTTTTTAAAAAGCAATTATGATGTTCATCTTTAAAAGGTGAAAAAAAATTAAGTAAAATCTTGTAAGAAAAAAGACATTTTTTCTTTACATATCCCAGAAGGGTATAAGTAAGGCTAACAGTATTGTGGCCTCATAGAAATTAGATAAGCTCAATTATATCCTATCTAAGTACTACTCACTCCCATTATGACATTTTAACCAACAGATCAGAAAAAATAAAATAATGTTCTCTGAGATACAGCTTGCTTAAAAATGAAAATAAAAGATCTCTCTAAAGGTTTATCTGATGTTTACACAAGTAGACAACAAAACATTTTGTTGGCTTTCACTCTACCTCTTTCCTGATCCAATTACTACAATCCACCCATTTGTAATTTGGAGTCATGTCCTATACTTTAGTTATGAGGACTCTAGAAAGGCATGATACGAGATTTGCACAGGGCTATATTAAAACAGTCAAGACCTGAAAACAACATCACTGTCCAGGACCAGATGACTGGGAAAAGAAATTATAGTAAATATATACAATTGAAGGCTACTCAGCTATAAGGAAATATAAAATCATGAATTTGCCTCTATGTGGATGGAACTAGAGGGCATTCTGCTGAGTGAAGTTAGTCAGAAGGAGAGGGAGCGACACGGAACAAGCACCATCACATGGGAGTTATAAAGAAGCATAGCAACGAGCAATGAAGGTCCAGAGGCAACGGAACCAGAGAGTTGGTCTACAGAACTGAGCTTAGCTGGTGGTAGTGATGGTGGAAGGATGTAGGGGTCCTTGGGACATTGGTGGAGGAAATCAGGCACTCTGGTGGTAGATATGGTATTGGAACAATGAATGATTGAAACTCTAAGTAACAACAAATCCTGGTACTCAAAAAATGGGGAAATAAGACAAAGGAACAAATAGATTTACAGAGAGACTCCAAATGTGGCTTGGTGATAAAGTGCCTCACTAGTAATTGTGAGGATGCAAATGTGAATCCCTACACAACACTGCAGTGCAGAGTATAATCTTTGTGCTGTTCTTGTGATCATTAGTTTTTAACAAATGGGCTTCCCCTGGTGTTGGGTACCTCCAACAAGTGTGTGAGCCCCCTGAAAAACAGAAAGACCTCCTTCACACCCAACAACAACAAAAGAGAAGGAAGGGAAGCATAAGGGAAAGATTTAGAGATAAATTCAGTCCCACCAAGGCTGAACAGGAAGCCTAACACAGGAGAAGAAATAACCAAAAGACCAAGTACATTCCTAATCTTTGCAAGGGACGTCATCTCTACAGAATGAGCTTGGCTCAGTTAGTAAACATGTGCTGAGGAGACAGCACATGATGGCCAAGAACCACTGGCCACCAGCCTTCCTCAAATCTGTGCTATTTATTGAAGAGGTGGAAAATGGAGGGAATTATGTGAGAAAGCAGAAACCACTGCGGAGTGAAAATCTCACCCAAGTCTGGTCTTCTGATCAGCAGCATCAATATCACCTAGCTGTTTGGGAAATCCAGAATTCCAGACTCCATCCACTGTGAGCCAGACATCTGCATTTTCATCAAAATACTGGTGGGGTGTTTAGGAGGTATTACTTTACACTAATGGAACAGTGTCCTTTCTCTTTTCTTAGGCATTAGGCTGGAAAATAAGTGCCAAGAAGGCAGGCAAGGATCTTTGCTGTCGACTCATAGATCCTAAATGATTATCAGTACCTGGATTATTCTGGATGGAAACACTGAGCAGGGTTGATAAAACTGATCAAACGTTTAAATATAAAAATCAGGAATTCCTTGAATATCATTCTGAGCAATGACTACTGCCATTTGAAGAAACAAAATAAGGGGTTTTTTATGCTAAATGCAGGAAATATTCAGTGAACAAATTCCAAGAATTCTGTTTCTGTTTCTACGGTGCTGGGAATCGAACACAGTGTTTCACACATGCAAGGCTGATGGTCTCACCACAGACCAACAGTCCCTGCTCCAAGAATTCTGAACTGTAATAAATCAAACAGACATTAGCAGGCTGAAGTACACTTTACTTAAATAAAACTACTTTCGCTATAATGCTGATTGTGTGTATAAAATCCCATAACCAGCTTTTATATTTTTAGTTTACTTTTAATTATTTTTGGGGGGGCAACACTCTACTGTACTTAGGGTTTGCTCCTTGCTCTGTGCTCAAGGATCACTCCAGGCTAGGTTCAGAGTATCAAATGAGGTGGCGGGAATAAAACCTGGGTTGGCTGTGTGCAAGGCCAGTGCTTACCTCCCAGGTCCCCACCACCCATAAACTGCTTCTTGAAAGATGCTATTTAAGCAATTTTAGGGGATAGAATCTATGTAAAATAAAATAGGTTGCTAACTAAAAAGTACAATTTCAATGAAATTTATTAAACTGACTGAATTGTACAATTCTATTACTCAGTTTTAAGAGTTCTCATCATTCTAATGAGGTTTCTTGCACCACTTGTAGTGATGTTCCCCAGCTCTAAGCAATCTCTATTCTTTTTTGTGGGGGGCGGAGAATAGATTTTGAGGACTCCTCAATCAAGGCCAAAACTGATGCGGGATGAATAAGGATTAATAAAGAAGCTCGTGAAGTATTTCTCTCTGCCACAGCTAGGTAACTCACGCACGTGAAACAAGTCTTTTGGATTCATCTTAAGAGTTCTAAATCCTATTGAAGCACCACTGTTTGTACATGAGAATAAATGTACAACTTTATTCATTACTTTATTATTATAGAGGCAGAAAGTAGGACAAAGCCTGAATCTCAGTTACAATGCATCAATACTATTGACTGTGAGACAGCTGTTAAGGAGAATGTGTTAGAATTACATAAACTGACCTGGAAAGACATCCAGAATACCTTGGTAAAAGAGAAAACCAAATGATGAGAAACGTATAATCACTGTATCACTGTATCGCTGTCTTCCCATTGTTCTTTGATTTGCTAGAGCAGGCACCAGTAACATCTCCGTAGGCCCTGTCACAAGCAAGTGTAGCCCAAGGGCATCTGCTTGCTCCAGGGACAGGAGGAGCCCCAAACCATTTTTCAGGTCATGGAACTGAGGTTCATAATTGTTACTAGTTTTTGGTATAACAAGTAAATAAAATACAGGTAGCTTGCCAGGCTCTGCTGTGTAGGTGGTATAGTCTCAGTAGAAGGCTCTCAACTCGAGCATTTACTGATGAAACTTAAAGGGGAAAGATCAGGTTTTCGATCCCCCAGCATCCCATATGGTCTCCCAAGCACTGCCGGAGTAATTCCTGAGTGCAGAGCCAGGAGCAACCCCTGAGCATCGCTGGGTGTGACCCAAAAAAGCAAAAAAAAAGTCATTTTCAGGGTCCAGAGCAATAGTACAGCACTTAGGGCAATTGTCTTGCACTCAGCCAACCCAGGTCAATCCCCAGCATCACTTATGTTCTCCTGAGCACTCCCAGGAGTAATTCCTGAGTACAGAGCCAGGAGTAACCCCTGAGCACCACTGGTATGGGCCAAAAGCCATTGATTGTCAGGGCAGGAGCAATAGCTCAGCAGTAGAGCACTTGCCTTGCATCTGTATGGTTCCGTGTTTGAGCCCCTGCACAGCAAAGATTAAACACGAAACAAAATTCAATGGCAAGAAAGACAGTACAGAGGTCAAGGCTTGCACACAGCTGACCCCAGTTCCGGCACCAAATATGGTCCCCGGAGTCCCACCAAGAGCGGAGGACATAGTCGCGCAGGCCCTGAGCACCACCAGCCAAAAACAATACATTTTCACTTCAAATGAGAGTTCCCCAAAACACAGATTTCCTAAATTTATCAACATACAAAACTGAGCCTTTCTCCAAAAGAAGTACAGGGAAATGAATGGTTTCTGATTTGTTCTATTCCTTCTTTTTTTTTTGAGGGGGAGCACACCACGGATGCTCCGGGGTCACACCTGACTCCGCACTCAGGAGTCCTGGGAGATAGAAGGTCAGGGAATGCACCCAGGTAGGCCTCAGTGGGGTGCAAGGCAAGCCCCCTACCCACCCTACCCACTGTTCTCAGTCTGGCCCTTGTTCTGTTACTTCTGAACCAACAGACAGCACTCAATACAACGCATGACCTGTGGCTGGTAAGTACCTCTTTTTTTTCTTTTATTTACAGATGGATTATACACAAAGTTTTCACAAAGAATTTCAGGAAGTCCCGAATTTCTTTTAAATTCACAAAGAATTTCAGGAGTGATAGCCCAGTGGGTAGGGCGTTTGCCTTGCATGCGACTGGCCCATACTGGCCAGGATTCGATCCCTGGCATCCCATAAGGTCCCCCGAGCACCACCAGGAGTAATTCCCTTAGTATAGCTGGGTGTGACACAAAAAGCAAAAAAAAAAAAAAAAAAAAGAATGAAACAATTCCAGGCAAGTGATAGAGAAACATATAATACGATCTCATATTTATACTATAAAAGAAAAAATCATGTATGCATGTTTTTGTTTCTCTAACCATAAAGAATGTACAGGCAGACATACCAAACTTGACATTTGTTATCTTAAGGGGTGGAGTGATGAGGGGAAGGAGGGAGGAAAAAACTTTGTATGTTTTAGTGAGCAAATATTGCATTGCTCTGTGAAAAGAGAAATGCTATAAATGATATTTTAAAACCTATAATTACATTTCCATTAATGCAGATTAATTTCTTTATGCCTCCCTCCTCACTATAAATTTAAATTCAAACAGATTTACCAATTGCAAGGGCTAAAATAGTATGTGAATTGTGCAGACCTCTGGGTTATAACTTAAGAGGTTTCAAAATTGGATTTCAAATTCCAGTGCTGCTTTAAGAGGATGAAGACCTTGACAGTATAATTTTACCTGAAGCAGGAGTAGCAGAATACTCAGGATGAAACTTCACCTTTATTGGCTTTCAAAGTTATTCTAACTGAAAGGGGCAGCAGAGATATAGTAAATGCTTAGACTCATTACGGTGGTGATGAAATGATATATAGTCCAACAGCACTGGTCTCAATACCCATTGGAGTCTAATTAAATAAGACAGAAAAGTTAGCAGTAAAGCAAAAGAGATGGGAATTCTTTAAGAAGAAGATAGCATTTTAAGAATTGCCAAATAAACTGGTATATACACACAAACACACATATATTGGGTTCATCTACTTCAAGCTATATATGTAATACATATTTGTAATGTCTAATAGGGCATATCTGAATAGAGTTCATTAAACTATTCAAATAATAACTGGAAGCTGAAAAAGGTTTTGTGATTCAGTTTTTACACTTAAGTTTTGTGATTCTTGTTGATTCTATCATTATTTTTTAAAAGTAAATTTATTAACTTACATAATATCTCCAGAAAGCCACACAAATAATCCTTGTGCGGCTTAATTAATTATTATATGTTAACATGCTCAAGTAACCACAATATGATCAAGAAATAATATTTCATTATCATTCCCAAAGAAAATTCAATCTTTCATTCTAGGGGAAAAGTCAGAATGACAAAATACATTTGGTGAATTTAGGCAGTGACTATCCATTGGGCTCAGACTGGGCTGTCTGAGTAAAATTTAAATATGACTCCACAGAGTCTAGAGAACAAACATCCTTGGAAAATGCATTAGGCTCCATCAACATGACATGCCACGCTTCTTTCCCATTGTGTCCCAGACATACTGTCAGGACCAACGACTTGTTCATGTTTATGTCACAGAGCTCAAGCCAAACCCTCGACTCATCTCTGGGTTCATGTTTACCCCTCAAGTCTCCTTTGTCACCAAGGTGCAGTGTAATAAAATGCATGTAACCTGGCAAACCGAACAGAGCCTCACTGTTCAAAGAAGATAAAATAGACTATTAATTTGTCAGCACAAAGTGAAGACTCAGAAGGCTGAAATATCAATCTCTTTTTAATCTATTATTCTTTCTTAAATAAAAGGTTGCTTAGAATTCAGTTAGGAGAGAAATGTGGAAGCTGTAAGTGAGCAGAGTCTGACTGTTCCCTGTACCTGACAAGGAACATCTCCCAAAAACAGAGCTAAGGAAGTGATACATTACCCAGAGAGTCCACTGAAGTAGGCCTTCCCTTGGTCTTGTACATTTTATATACACAGCTATTCTCTGTCTTGATAAGATTAGTCATAGAGTAATTAGAGTCAATTCCATGAAAGCTAAGCTCCTGGTCACTATGTGATTGTTGCATAGATAGAGCAAACAGTGCTCTTCAGTTGTGCTGAAGCTCTGAAAGTCAGGCTAGCTCTTGGATTCTTCTGGGGATCTTTTATTCCCAGCGTACTGGGCTATGAAGGACACAGCATGCTGTGTATGAATCCATCGAAATAACTTGAGTTCGCCTATTTTAAGGTCTTTGTGCCCTTGTAAGATCCTGAGTGGCTGACTGCTCAGAGTCAATCCTGATGACTGGAATGTTAGGCAATCCAGTCTCTCTGTCCAGAAATTGAGTAAAACTCAAAGAAGCATTTTCAAAGAATACATTCAGGGAGGAAGTAAGGTGAGGGGGCTTTAAATTGGCTGTTATTTCCTGTTTTGGAATATGTGCCATCAGCTTGATGGATAATGCTGCCTAGGCTAAAATATTTTATTTAGAAGTGCTGTTATTTGTATTCCAAATGAGTAACATGCACTGCATTTACACACCCTCCCTCTCCACCAGGAAGCCAGTAATTTTACTTTAGATTTTGTCTCCACTTAGAGTGCAAAAGGCTGGCACATACGGTAATTTGAAAACAATTATTAAGGGTGGTTTTCAGAGCTTGTACACACATATAACTCCCAAGTTTCTGGCACTGGTCTTTCTGCTTAGGCCCAGAGATTTCCTAAAGCAGAGAATAAACAAGGTTATCACTATTTCACTGATGCAGAGATTTTATGACTAAAATAGTCATGAACAAGATATGTTAATGGTGAAAAATGTTCAAAGTAATTTGATCTTACTGTATTCGAAAAATACAAGTGGTTATAAAAATTCTTGTAACGTGGAAGGCTTAAAGTCTAAAATGTAAGTTCTGCGTATTCAATTCTAGAAAACAAGAGCATTATTAGAAGATGGAGAAATCATACCTTTATGTTCCTGCAAATTTGCACAGTTATCTTCTTGAAACAAATTACAAATAAGAGACCCCAGTGTTCAAGCCTAGGGAGTGATTCTCAATAACCAGCCATTCTGCGTCTGAGGAAACATTTCTCGATATCTCAGACAGTGTTAAATATCACAACTTAGTGTGTGTGTGTGGGTATATGTGTGTGCACATGTACGTGTGTGTGCGTATGTATGGTGTTTATGTGTGTAGTTACTGGGGAGCAGAGGGAAGCACTACTGGAATCCAATCCAGAGTTTAATAGAACATGATTCAAGACAGTTTTTTAATGGGAAAAGACACTTAGGTTACTTTGATGACTAAAATACACATAAAAATCTCTGGTCAGCACAGTTCAACCGCCAAACTTTTGAGAATGTTTGAAAGCAATCAGCCTGTGTGATGCCGGCAAAAGAAAGGAGGATGAGAAGCTAAGCACTGTCTAAGTCAGGAAATGCGTTTAAAGTTAGCTGTATTTGCCCTTCTGTCTGACCTTGGTCCTCTGGGATAAAATAATAAAGGCAGGAGAAGAGAGCAAAAAAAGGGAAGGAGGAAGGAAGGGCAGAGAGGGGTCTTATAGTTTCCATCCCTATGGAAGGACATCATCACAACAAGATAACCATATTGCTTCTTTCAAGAGAGGATATTTGAAAGCTCAGTTCAGATGCTTCCTGTTCCCTGGAAGATACTCAGAACTTTCTATCTCATCACCTGCATCAGAGAAGCTTGAGACTGATTTCTGTTTTGTGTGACACTATTCTGGTGTCAGTGACACTAGAAAAGACATGTCTTATGGCAAAATTGACTCAGAATTTTTTTTTTTAAAAGCGATGATCTGACTCTATGCAGTCATCATTTGCACATAACAATGACATTTTCGTCGACTGGTGCAGCCTTTTTGGAAAACAATATGGACATTCCTCCAAAGATTACAAATCGAGCTCCCATTTGACCCAGCCATACCACTCTTGGGAATACCCTGGGAAGCCAAAAACACACAGCAAAAAACACCATCTCTACCTTTATTTTCATAGCAGCACTATTCACAATAGCCAGAATCTGGAAACAACCAGAGTGCCTGAGAACTGATAACCGGATAAAGAAACTGTGGTACATCTACACAATGGAATACTATGCAGCAGTTAGGAAAAATGAAGTCATGAAATTTGCCTATAAATGGATGGACATAGAGAGGATCATATTGAAGGAAACTAGCCAGAAGGAAAAAGACAGATATAGAATGACTGCATTTATTTGCATGATAGATATATACACATATTATGATACCAATATCCAAGGTCAGTTGAAACATGGATCAGGAGGTCTTATCAAAGGTGAAAATTACACAAACGTGTGGGAGTCAGGAGGTTAGGTAAGACAGAGAAGGGAACAGAGTGCTAATAATTGTCAAAAATGCTGATACCAACCTAAAACTGAACATTAAATACAGGCAGTAAGATACACATGGTGACCTCTAAATGTATGTATTGCAATCCACAACGTGTAAGAGAAGCAAGAGAGAAAGAGAGATAGAGAAAGAGAAAGAGATAATAAACTGGCCATAGAGGCAGGCTAGGGGAGGGTAGAGGGAATCGAGGACATTGGTGGTGGGAAATGGGCACTGGTGGAGGGATGGGTGCTGGAACACTGTAAGACATAACTCAAATATGAACATCTTTGTAATTGTATATCTCATGGTAGTGTACTAAAAAATATTAAATAAAAAACCCGACATTTTCAGAAAAGAGAAAATTCTAAACAAGCCTTCTTGAAACTAATAACAGGGTCATGAGAAGAGAGGGGAAATGAGAAGCGACCTACTGCACAGTGAAGACGCGACTGACGTTCTCGGGCTCTGTTGGCGCCAGGATGCAAAGCAGGGCCTAAACATAATAAATTAAGCTGCAGCACACACAGTAGGGCTATAGGCATACCGTTATCTGATGGGATCCATTTGGGCTATTTGCACTTACACCTGTAACATTTCTTTGAAAAAGGATGTGTTTTAAGTGATGACTCTGACAAATCTGGCTACATTTTACAATTTGCCTCCTTAGACTTGGACAGAAACAGGCCGACACATCTTACCCTTCTAGAGGTCAGCAATGGGTCCTGGAGGCAGTACTGAGAATGCTGCTGTTTGGAGAGGGAAATGTGTGCTACCAGGTTAAAGCTCCACCAGCAGGCACTCCCTGCCATCTGCATTACGAGCAGAGCTTTCCTGTTCAGAAAGCTATGTTGTCTTTCATGCTACCTGAAGTCGTGTTTCATATCTCCTGTAGCTTTCACACACAGACCTGAATGCCATAGAGGATGGACTGTTCTATAGACAACTAAACTTGTAACACCTGGGATGAACTTAAATTTTTTACTTCACTACATTAATACTATTAAATGACGTTTATTGTATTTAATAGGCACATATTATGTATTCCTCATATAGTTTTGAACTGAATGGGGAGAGTTTGGAGAAAATGGATAGGGATGAAGGCCTTACAAGTAGCTGGCCACAGTTCAATCCCTGGCACCACATATGGTCCCCAAAGCCCTGCCAGAAATGATCCCTGACACCTGAGTGTGGCTCCAAACAAACAAATAAACTCAAGACTGGCGAGACTTCACTTAGAAGGAAAATGTTTGATGTTTGTATTGTAATGATTCTATCCCAATCATGTATTTTCAGGAGTGAGGATCATTTTAGAGAATTCTGACATAAACTTCAAGGGTTAAATAAATCTCAAAGCTTGTGATCCTTCACTAGATGACCCTCACAACTGAGACTAGTTGAGAAGTTGTGGGATCCCAGAACATACCCACACATTTGATACTTTGTTAGAGCAATTAGAGAAAACTACAACATTCGTGATCAGCATCATCAGAAAGAAAGAGTAAAGATGGGAATCAGCCAAGGAAAGGGACTATAGGGGGAATGTTTAAGAGGTTTCCAAATAGGAAAACTTTCCTCATCTTTCAAACAAATTAACCTCTCTGCATTGGCAAGACACAAGTGTAGCAATACCATCAGACATGAATGTCATCTGAGTTCAACGTCCAGAGCTTTTATTAGGGTTAAATTACATACAAATGGTTGGTTGATTGTCCTCATGATTAATCTCAGCTTCCATGCTGACCCAAAGTCCCCACCCAAAATCACATGCTAGATCTTCCTGTAAGGTCCCACCCAGCCTAAGGTTTTATAGGCGGCTCCCACCAAAACAAACAAACAAACAAAACACTCCTATTGGGTAGATTATCTCCCCAGAAACCAAAGGTTTCTTTAAGTAAGTCCAGGTTATTTACTACACACAAATAAAATACCTGATCTTACTGACCTTGTTATTCCACGAGTCTTATATGATAATTTATCATGGAAATAATTTTCACATCAAGTTATTAGGTAGTTTTAAAAAAGGAAAAAAGCAAATTCTTTCTGAGAGTAAGTATCTCTCATAACATAAAATCCAAATGACAAAACAAGAAAGCAACCTCCAAATAATAGTTAAAAATAAAATGAGAGCCATGGAAAACATCTTGATGAATCATTTCGAACTATGTAATTAGGAAGGGAAATAAAGTAAAGTTTTCAATCTTTTTTAGTCTTATAAACTTTCATCCTAATCACTATGCTGTTGAAAGCAAACCAAGGGCTTTATTTTTTAATTGGAATCCATCTGAAGTTTCACAGACTTAGCTGAGATTTCTTAAAAGAAAAGAAACTTCTTACAAAAATCAACATTTTATGAGCTTGATCACTTATGATTTCTGTAAATGCAAAAAATAAGTGGACATATGGTACAAATTCTCACTTATTTCTTTTGCAAGTGAGATGTGTAAAGCTTTTAGAGACCTTCTCTACCATACATAAAAACAGTAAAGAGTACTGGATTTACACCTATTTTTTTTTCTCTTCAACACAAGATTTTATGAATTACATACAGTGGCAGGTCAAGAACTGGGTTTGAATAAATTAATGAATGATTTCTAATTAATGTTACGAATCTATGACTATGATGGCTTAAATTTCACCGTTTTCCTCCTTTACTAATTCACTCTGGATCCAGTACATCCCTGAAGTGTACAGTTAACAGTGGGGTCATGGTTCTGTTGAGTAGAAACTCCCACATCCCCTGTCCAAACATATAAAGTAGTAAGTTCTGTAAAGAATCTTTGTTATCTTTGAAGTTTTGGTGCCTTGTTATTTTAATGCACTTAAGACACTGAGGGGTGATAGAAAACTTCCTTGCAACAGACATGTGTGGCCTCGCCTATTTTCTGAAAGTCAATCAGTTCCATTTGTGCCTTCAGAGAAAGCAATTGCTCACTATTACAGAGGGCAGAGAATATATGAGGAATTTACAATGAAACTCTTACAGGTTTAAAAGAACATCACTCATGTGTTTTTTTTCACCTCAGAAGTGTTAAAGACTATAGATTGTAGCTGAGGGAGAATTAAGGTTCCTATTTACACATTTCACTGTGACTGTGAACCAGTAAAAGAAATGAACTCAGGTGCAAAAGTATGCGATTCACTCAATTTCAGTGTCTTAGCTTAGGAGAAAATGTCCTTTAATGTCATCAGCTAGAGAAAGGTACATAGAGGAATCAAAATGCATTCTGAAATGCTAACATGAAAAACAAAAAAGGAAAAGAAAGGTGATGGAATTGGAAAATATAATACGCATGTGAAGGATAGGGAAGAGGGAGGAGAGAGAAACCTCAATCCGCACAAATTCCAGCTGCGGTGAGAGAAGACTATGTCTTGGAGTTGCCATGTAGTTTGAAAGGGGGCATTAAATATTACAATATTTCAAAAACAGAAAAGTGTCTTTCAGGATTTGAAATACAAACCTTGGCAAGTTCAGCTCTACAAAATCTTGGCTCGTGGAGATAAGCCTGTTGTTCTAAGTCAGTATCCCTTGTATCGCTTGTCTTCCCGTTGATCATCGATTTGCTCTAGCAGGCACCAGTAACATCTCCATACGTCCTGTTGTAAGCAAGAGTAGCCTAAGGGCATCTGCTTGCTCCAGGAATGCCAAGAGCTTCAAACCATTCCTTTAGGTCATGAGAATGAGGTCTATAATTGTTACTGTTTTTGGCATATCAAAAACAACATGGGTAGCTTGCCAGGCTCTAACTCAGTAGCCAACAGAATCCCCTACTGCATAGAACATGTGAAGTCAGGGGAGGGAAATGCAAGAGGCACACCCAGAAGGTTCTAGAAGAAGGGAGAAGGTTGAGATTTTGTTTACCCAAAGTGGGTTATGTTTTTAAGACTGAAAGATCGCTAAATTCTATTTTTTAGTTGTAGACCTTGTTCAGTAAGAGTCTTATGGTAGGTTTTACAGTCCTATTCAGATAACCTTGAAGGTGCTTGACTTTTCGAACTTTCAGCACTGAATTGACCTTTGACTAGGGCACATAATCTAGGGTTTTCATCTCCTTGAATGGCAGCTCTTTTGAAGCATCTTGAGGTACCTCACAGCACTGATTCTGATGCTTTGTTTTTTACCTTCCCCCAAGTCACTAAGATACATCAGAAACCTGTAACTACTTAAGAATCTCCATTCTTTTCAACCAACACTTTTGGCACTCTCTGACATTGCTGTTTGTTGTCTTTCTTGACAAGTCCCACAAAATCAGGGGCTGGGTAGGGGCTATCATTATATAAAGACAGCACGAAAAGCATCTATTCATGTCCAAACCTCTTGGCCTCCAAAGCCTGCCTTAACAAGCCACACATGCTGGTAAGTGCAGATAAATGAAGTAACTGTAAGAGAAACCATAAGGTGAATCAGTAATTTTTTAAAAACTAAACTCCTTGTAGGTGAAACACTCGTAATTCTGCCTCTGCTCATCAGCTGAGTAGCCAATCAGGTCCTGGCAGGCCATATGTCTATTTATAAATATATCTGCTAATGTAAAGGTCACGCTGCTCACTGCTCAGGGAAATCAGGCACATTTGGAACCATCCCTAGAAGATTTTGGTTTCTTAAAAAAAATATTTTGACAATTTGTGACGAATGCAATCCTGCCCCCCATATGTTTTGTACTATTTAAAGGGAAATGACACCTAGTTGCCTTCACATCAACATGTGACTTTTTCTCTTTTAATAATGAAGCTAGAAGCTGGGAAGTGAAGGATGTTACCTGCCATACATATTTAAAAGATGTAAATATCATTTCAGACGTCCACATTTGACTGAAAGGATAGTGACAGCTTTAGGTTTCAAAATCTGTGTACTCTTCCTGACATGGGAAATAACAAACTTTCTTCCTCTTAAGTTGGAAGAGGAAGTGGGAAAAAATACTGAATGATTGGAAAGCAACAGCAATGAAGTGTGGCCTTCTGGTTCCCAGCTCATTTTTTTCTCCTCTTGGGTTATCCTTTCCCCTTTCTCGGCCTGGGGAGAAAGAAATTGGGTTTGTTTAAATGTTGCCCTCCACAGAAATCTTGATTGGGATAAGTTAGAATAGCCAGATATCCAGATTAGGACTAAGTATTACTTTGTAAGGCAGTGAGTACTCAAAATCTAGAAAATTAAACTTTCCATGCCACATACTTATTGACTTAACACACAACTCCATTCTTTAAGAGACAAGAGCAGAACAATGAGGTTTCCCTGTGTCACGGACTACAGAAACATTAAAAAAAACTACTATGATATCTTTGGTTAAAATAAAAAGTTTATGACAAGAGAAAAGGTATGAAATATTTTGAGAGAACTGGTTTAATCACCCAGCAATGCCTTCCGTTAAATTTCGGCCCTAGAATCTGAATAACCATGACAGATGGCTCTCGCTGGTTAAAAGAAAAAAAATTAGCTAAATTTTCAGATAACGCAGCCTTCTGTCATGTTCCCCTACTCCGAGTTTATGCGGTTTGTTTAGCAGACTCTGAACTGCAGGCTGCTCACTGGTGACCAGCTTTCACTTAGTACTGCAGAATTCACACCACTTGATACCGTATGCTCAGAACTCCAAGTGGGGAGAAATATTGTCAGTTCAGATGACAAATGACCTTGACAGGTTGTCCCCACCCAGTCAAGATAGTGGATCCCCATTCTACTCACATAACAGTGTTTCAAATGTAAGGACCAAAAGTGAAGCTCTTGGCTCGATCAACCTTGCCATCCCTTTGTAGTAAAATAAACTCCTCTCTGACGCTGTAATTACAACCCTAATGGATACACTTAATTTATTTTGGAGAAATGAAGTTGATATCCACTAGTGCTATTATTAAAAAAAGACTAATGAGAGCTGCTAGGTAAGAAAATAAAGGATTTATTGAATTTCTTTTTGGCACCCGGCACAGCTTAGCAATTTTGAGAGCCCATCAAAATAGCAGATAGATACCCTGCTCAGATGTGCTGTGCGGATGTGAGCTGGGTTTCAGATTTTCAATAACAAATCTGTCACTCCAATTTTAATTAGACGGCTTAAAGCAGCTACATCAATAATGGCAGAATGACGGCTTAGTTCAAAGATCATAGAGATGTTACCCTACTTTAATAGTTCTTTTATACAAGTACATATTTCAGAAGTTTGCGAGGTATTCATTTTTACTACCCCTTTCACCAAAGAGGGAGGAAAAAGCACTCCTAATTGAATTGAACCACAAACACTAACAGTCATCACCATTTCTACGCCAGGCTGTTGCATCCAGCTGGTTAGGAGGTCTAATTTCACACCACGCAGCAATGAAACGCAGCTAACTTTTATTTGTGAGTATAAAAACTGTAATATTTCATGACAGCAAAAGGCCAGTTCATGCCGTTGGGTGCACCCTCCCCTGCTCGAAACCTAAGAGACAAATGGCAGAGACGATTGAGTACTAAACCCACAAGACTTTCTAGTGAAAAGTGCCCAGGAGAGTGGATAAAGGGCAACCAGGGGAGGAAGACAGAAGCCACCCGGAGAAGTTCACAGGCAGTTGAGAACAGCCCAAGAGGAGACTGATGCAGGGAAGCCCACATGAAGAAAACTGTTCACAAACACCAAGCCCTTCCTGAAAGGAGAAGGGGCCTACATGTATATACCATCTTCCTTTGCACTGTTTCAAATTACAGAAATAAAAACATGCTGATAACATCTTAGTGCTTATTACACACTGTTAATAAGGCCACCGATTGTGCATAGTTTTCTTACAGAAATATGTAACTGCTGTATACACATATTTGGACATACTATTATGTATGTAGTATATGTAAATAGTAATATGTATATATTTTGTATCAGCTCATGGGAATTCCCATGATGGAATGGTTTGAGGCTCTTTATGTTCCTGGAGCAAGCAGGTGCCCTTGGGCTCTACTAGCATGAGACAGGACATATGGAGACGTTATTGGTGCCCGCTCGAGCAAATCAATGATGAACGGGAAGACAGTGATACAGTGATATTTTGTATACTAATTATTATTAATTTGTATTTTCAGACTTTTCCTTCCCTTTTCATACTTTCCTTTAGAAAATGAAATCAAATTATACATTACTGAAGGCTTTTTGTATAAGAAGTTATGGTTATTATCTTGTATTCAGGGCTGGGCACCAAATAAAGGGATTTTTAGGAAAGTATAATTCTCTAAACCATAATTCCCCAAACATGAAAGCTTTTGCTAGAATGCATGAAGGGTTGAGGGAACTTAGAGGCCTAAAAGTCTGAGGTCATGCTTAATAAGAGGCAAAGTCGGGTTAAAAAATCTTGTGAGCTACCTTGGGAGAAACCCTCTTACTCTATTTGATGTGAGCTAGGTCCAAAGACTGCCAAGTAATTTTAATTCTATTTGATGGAACTCCCATAGAACTGGTGCTGGCTTTGTTAAAATATCTCACCTACATGACCCTGCTATGTGTTAAGACACCTTTACATAGTCCGCCTTGAATATAAGCTAATATGATCTTCACTTCATACATTCATTGATTATCCTTCTGTATGTTCAAAGCGATGGCCTTCTCTCACGCCCCCAAATCAGAAGACATTTTAATTGAGATTTCTTCTCAAGAACTCGAATTCCACCGTCAGTACAAGGTGAGTATTTTTTTTTTTGAGGCTATGTTTAGAAAAAGTCTTGCTCCTAGCCCAACTGTCTAAATCAGATCACTGTCCGGTTCTGCCTTCTGCTCTTTATTGCCATTTTCATCCTTTTTCTTTTTTTCCTGCTTGCTTCCCTACTTCCAGCTGCCAGCAAGTCAGATAATTAAATGCCAAAGTAGTGACACTTGGCATTTCAATGAGTGCTCTGTATTTACTACACGGTCTCTCTCGACAGCCCTCCTGCTCAGCATGCGTGCAAGCTCTGTGCTGCTCTGCTGAACTGAAGCTCTCCTTTGTTACAGGGCTGGACGAACTGAAGAAAGATGAACTCGGGCAGCAGCCCAGAATTGAAAAGGAGGGAGGTAGCAGATTCCCCAACTTCTCTCTTTGCCGCCTCTCAAAGTTTGTCCTCAATTCAATTAAACAAGCATTTGTTAAGACCTTAGCCCTCACTGCTTAGCCCTCTGCTGGGATACCCTTTAAATGGATTCTGTATTAAAGAGAACAGAACTTTTGGTCTTTTCATTTCACAAGGCACTGCTGGGATATTGCGCTGTACATGATTGGAAGGTGATTTCACCTTTACAGCTCACCCAATTTTGTGTGGGAGCTATTAATCAGAACAGAACTAGATACTGAATGTGAAAGTCGCCTACCAAAGACTCAGTTTTAAGTCTTGGAAAGTCAGATTTATTCAAAACGTACCTCCTCATCAAAAGGTACCCTCAAATGGAACAACATGTGCATTTTAAGTCCAATCTCCAGCTCTGTGTGGCCCCTGAGCACTACAAGAACAATAAAAAAATGGGGTTGTAAGTGCTTTGAAGTTATTTCAGTCAACGAGCACCTTGTGGTTAGTCTGATATGACACGGCATGCCTCAGAAGAATCTATAGCATTTACCTGGCACTCCAGTGAGCATTTGTGAAAAAGGAATAATTAACTAACTCCAAACAGCCCCTACCTCATGAAAAAAAATAATAAAAGGGTAGGAGATGGCACAATGTTGGAGGACATGCTTTTCACCCAGGCCCTCAGTTAGATTCCCTGTAGCACATGCCCCTTCTCACATTGAATATGTAACCCTGGTGACCCCCAAGCATGGTCAGGTTTGAACCTGGTAGTCTCTGAGCTCCACCAGACACCATGGGCAGTCTTCAGGATGAAGCTCAGCATTATAGTCTCCATAGGAGGCTAGACTCCAGTACTGCTGGGCTAGTCCCACAAAATACAACGCTATGTGAAAATAATTATGGAAATTCTATTTTTGTAAGAAATAAATGACCCATATTCCAAAAAGGCCACATAATCCTAAGTGGTAAGTAGTCCACCTTTGCCTCACTTTCCATTAATATTTTCTTCTACTTTCAGCCAAGATGGAGTAATAGGAACCAATGTCTTCACTCATATTATACACAATATCGGATATACACACATAGCCACACTTTTCAAGGCAGTATATCAGTAAATGAAAGACGATTCCCAAGATAAATAGCAAATGAGAGAAGGTCTATTAGTTCTCTCCTACTTGCCTTGAGAACATTTCAAGGCACAGGAAACACAGGAAAATCGGATAGAATGACCTGGGAAGAACACAGCAGATTTACTAAGATGAAGAGGAAGCACAGGAAAAAATCTAAGGAAAATAGAGTTTATAGAACAGTATGGAGAAATATAGAAAAGAGTGATTGCCCAAAGCAGAACTCCCACTTAAGTATTTCGTAAGAACCGCAAGCTAATTATATATGCAGGTGAATAAACTGCCTGGTGCAAAGTACTAGAGGGAATAATTCTGGGCATTCATAGTATCCCAGATACTCCTACCAGTTAGGTTAGAAAATCGCATAGTTCTATGAGCATTGGAAGAATCTCAAGATACTCTAAGGTTCAGAAGGAGCTCCAGTACTGCTTCACAGGTGTCTAACAAGTAAGAAAGCAAAGACACGAAAGGATCAAACCCTTTTTTTTGGGTGGGGTGTCATACCCAGCTATGCTCAGGGATTAGTCCTGGCTCTGCACTCAGGAATTACTTACTAGCTTTGCTCAGGGGACCATGTGGGATGCTGGGGATCGAACCCAGGTGGTGTACTTGCAAGGCAAACACCCTACCCATTGTGCTATCACTCCGGCCCCGGATCAAACCGTTTTCAAGTATCTTATCTCCATCAAAGAGAAAAACTGAACTCAAGCAGTTACAGGAATGCAAAAATATCATGTCCCCAACAAGAAGATAATATTAACATTGCCTCATGTCCAAATAAAGCAACAAGTAAGAAGTGGGGGGGTGTGGGGGGAAATAAGCCACAAAGCAGATAAAGTCAGTCTAGTATTGATGATCTGATAACTGACACAAAAGGCCGACACACAAGAGCTACTAAAATAGTTACTATAACTGTGTTCCTTAAATTAAAAAAGTTCAGAAGAGACATGGAGGAAACAAAAAATTTTTAGAGATGAAGATAACAATGTTTAGTAAGAAAATTTCTCTAGAAGGGATTAATAATAGTTCTGACACTACAGAAACAAAGACTGATGAGGCTGAAGATAGAGTGACAGCAAATACCCGAAATGAAAGAGAGGAGAAAGAGTATTAACAAAATGAATGAGTAGTTTTGGATTGAATTCTAGACATGTCATGTTCGAGTCTGGGTTCTGTCAGCTGTCATGTGGCACATACTGCCCGATCAAATTACACTAACAACTACAATCAAAGTTCTGGTGGCTACTTAGGATGGTGTTCACCAGAAGGTACGCTGGAGTATATATGGCATGATGGTCTATATTCATGGTTTGCATTGATCTACACTAAAACATCAGATCTACACTAAAACCTAAAACCTAGGGCCAGTTGTTGGGGATATGTTGGTAGTAAAAACTAAGTCTTACATGTGTTGGTTATGGCTAAAGTGACTTCGTTCTAGAAAAAGTACAGTGGATCAAAGAGTCGCTTTCACAGAATAAATCCCTATAAAAGCCTAACTATTCCAAATTTACTCTTCACACATTAGTATGGCCCAAAGATATTTAAAAGTCAGCATCTAATTAAAAATAAAGTAAAGTTTTTACTATGGCCCACTACCCCACTTATAAAAGCTTTCCTCTATGAAAATAGCTTACACTAATATGATAGTTAGCTCAACAATTTTTTAAAGAAAAACAGATTTTTGCTTCCTGTCTCCTTTCGAGAGCCTGTGGTGGGCTCAAGGCTTCAGGGTGTTGATGCTCCAACAGTTCCAGCTGCTGGCACGGGCACTTGGCATGGCCTCAATCACCATTAATTCATAGAGTTGCTGAACCCAAGGATCAAGTCACAGAATCTCACATAGGGAAGGAAGTACAACAGGCTATCAGTATACTGGTTGTTTTAGCTGACCAATAAGATCTGCTGTTCCTAATTTTTCCCAATTTCTTTGGGAGAAAGTATGGGTATAAGGGTAGATTCAGGGTAGCCACTCTCTACGGAAGCTGCAGGCAGCATTTTAGCTAGAAATTCTTTGAATACTATTTATTAATAGTCAGGTAAATACTGGATAATATCCTCTGGACCTTCCTAGGTCCAGAAGGTCCAGCTAAAAGGACACGATCCATAAGACAATCTTTAGAAGCCAGTCTAAGGGCCCAAGGGGCAGTGGTTCAACTAAGGATATGCTGGTAGATGGTGGTGATTGGTTTGATTATGCACTGCATTGCCAACCAAAGGCAAGTGCTCCACTTGTAAAAGGGAAGCAAAGGAAGCCTCCCTTCTCTGTTCTACCACAGTGGCCACTGAAGGTAAGTGGCCACTGAAGATGTTTAAAAATAAATAGTGTGAAAGGCTGTTTCTAGTATAGTAAGTTCCAAAACCCTTCCAGGATTGATTAAAGCTCTGCTAGTACCCAAGGAGAAGTTCATTATTAGATGCTGTATGATGTAGACTCGCAGACATGGGGGCAGAGCTGCTACTGGCTCTCCCTGT
>JAJIBD010031056.1:0-11009 GCA_021461705.1 Cryptotis parvus | reverse complement strand
ACTGTATTTTGGGCTTTTAAAGGCAGGATTTTTCTGACTAAGAAAGAGGACGTACATTGGGTATTAGTCTAATGTGGTGAAGTGGTCGTGATGTTCAATTTAGACGCGAGTTGGAAGGACTGACCACAGGAGTCAACAATTCCGTAGAACTGTGGAAGGAAGTTTACGAAGATGAATTCACATAGGTTCTTTAGTCAGTCTGGAAATCAAATGATCTACATGTTTGGCTATGAAGAGCCCTTTGGTTTTCCGCCCATCCTTATTTGACCACTGATAAAGGGATTGACCAGAGTAGCTGTAAATAGTAGGTTCCAAAGTCCATCTGGGGCTGGAGTGATAGTCCAAGTGGTAGGACGCTACGTGGCGGCCCATGCTGGCCGGTACTGATCCCCAGACATCCCAATATGTTCCCTGAGCACCGCCAGGGAGTAAGTTCCTGAGTGCAGAGCCAGGAGAAACCCCTGAGCATTGCCAGGTGTGACCCAAAAAAAAAAAAAAAAAAAAAAACTGAAACCAAAAAAATAAAAACCCCAAAACAAAGTCCATCTGTACAAAAAAATTTTACACTTTTTAATTTTTTATTTTTATCACACCTTGAGTGTTTTCTGGAGATCTGGGCATGGCTCAGTGGTAAAAGGACCTACAAGATAAGGATTTTAACCCAATCCCTGCAGTCACTCCACATGTTCAGTGAGAGCTGACCTGCATTGCCATTCAGGGTTCCTGACACATTTTCTGCACATCTCAACCTCCAGTCACTGGAAGGATCTTCCAGTCACTGCAGCAATAATAATAACCAACAGAGAAGGGGAAAATGGAATATTTTTTGTATCACACATATTTATCTTTGGGGTCAAAATTGGGGCCAGAGAGAGTACAGAAGATAAGTGTGCTTGCATACAGCTGACCATGGTTCAAATCTCTGTAATCACACTTGGTCTCCCAAGTACTGCCAGGCCATTCCTGAACAGAGTCCCTGAGCAAATAAAATAAGTCCCTGAGCACTGTTGAGTGTGCCTCCTGCAAAATGTAGTTTCTTGTTGAATCAGGACATAAGGGATTACCATTTGTCAAAGACAAATACCTTATTTCTTTAAATTATGAATTAACATAAAATTTACCTATATTGAAAACATTCCACTTTTTCAACTGTGAATGTGAGTTGCTTCAGGTGCTGTGGTGATGGGAAGGGTGAGGTTGCAAGGAACGGCTAATCAGGACTCTATTGGCTACTTCTGGTCATCGCTCAGCATAAACTGAAGACTTTCTTTTGTTTTTCCTCCATGCTACAGTGATTATTTTATTTGAGTCAATAACTTGGGATTTTGAAGAGCATTGTCTATACCCTGTACCTAAGCTTTGTACTTTGTTCTCCCAGAGGGAATGGTTGACTGACAGCTCTTTGTTCCCAGAGTAAGGTGCAGTTTTCCTAGGATATCTTTTCCATACCTTTTGGCTGTCTGTTTCTGTATTCTTCTTTTAGTGTAGGCAAGTGTTTCATGATTTAATGAGACATCCCAGAATCATTCTGCTAGCTCACAATATGTTTAGAAATCTGTGTGGAACAGGATGTCTGAGAATGGGACCCAACCTCTCTAGTGAGTAAACTGGGGAGATGTTGATTCAGAGTCTTGGAGGCAAATTCTTTTCCCTGGACCTTTTGATCGTGGGAAAAGCAGTGAGTTTGGGGATGCTGGAAAGCAAAAGATCCTTGGTACCCTTCTTTCACGGGAAGCATTTTTTTTCTTTCTAGTTTTAGCAATGCCTGATAACTCAGCAAAGGTGTTTGAGATCAGGTCTGAGTCCTTCAGAAATGTCCCTCTCAGAATGTGCCGGTTGGTACAGCTTTTCTGGAAAACAATATGGACTTTCCTCCAAGACTAGAAATTGAACTCCTGATTTGACCCAGCGATACCACTTCTGGGAATCTACTCTGGGAAGCCAAAATACGCAGGAAACACCATCCCTACTTTATGTTCAAGCAGCATTATTCACAATAGCTTGAATCTGGAAGCAACCAGAGTGTCCTAGGGGGAATCGGTGACTGGATAAAAAAGCTTGTACATCTACACCAATGGAATACTATGCAGCTGTTAGAAAATGAAGTTATAAAATTGGCTTACAAATGGATGGACATGGAGAAGATTATGTTGAGCTAAAATTAGCCAGAAGGAGAGAGACAGATACAGAATGACTGCATTTATCTGATAACATAAATATAGGTACATATTATGATACCAATATCCAAGGTCAAAAACATATATCAGGAGGTCCTGTCAAAGGTGGGAAATTATCACAAACGTGTGGGAGTCAGAGGCTAGGTAAGACAGAAAATGGAACAGTGAGCTAACAATTGTTGAGGGTACTAATGCCAACTTAGAACTGGAGCATTAAAAGAGGCAAAAGGATACACATGACAACCCTTTAATGTATGTTCTGTAATCCATAGTCTGGAAGGAAAAGAGAAAGATAGAGAAATGGAAAGAAATGAAGAACCTGCTATGGAGTGTGGGCTGGGGGAGGGGGAGGGAACCGGGACGTTGGTGGTGGGAGATGGGGTACTGGTGTGGATGGTAGCTGCAACACTGTATTGATCTCAAACTCCAAATATGAACTTTAATTGTATTCTTGTAATTGTAAAAATAAAATTTAAAAAAGAAATGTCCCTCTCTCCACAAGAGGGAGGGGCAGTGCCTGGTCAGGCAGCAGTATCTGTGGTGCTGTCACTGCCAAGGATCGGCTGTGCCCCTAAGCACAGAGCTGGCACCCGAAGTTGCAACAGACACTGCCTGGAGCACAGAAGGTGAGGCAATGGTTAGGCTGACTGCATTTTCCTGCCTCTGACTCTTTCTTTCTTTGCTATTAAATGCTCATCCAGCAGTACTCAGGGCTCACTCCCAGCTCTGTGCTTAGCCACCCAAGCCATTATTTGGGGTCAGACAGCATTGAAGATGGAACTGGGCAAAGGCTGGTACTCAGCCCATTGAGCTCTTGCCTTTGACTTGCACTCTGATACCACCGATACAAGAGACTTAGTGTTTCTGGAGACCTGAATGAACAGAGTTCCACATTTAAAGAAGACTAGGTGAGTTCCTGCTCAGTGTGCTCAGTCATGTAAAAGCAATCATCAGGGCACACGCAAGTCTACTCATTGGCAGGACCTGAAGTCTTGTCCTGCCACCCATGAGTTTAGGGTGCATGGTCGTGAGGTCTTTTTGTTCCTTTAGGAGTTTTTTCCAATATTTTCAGATAAAATGTTGAGGAAAAAGATGCCAGACTTAGAATTAAAAACAAAAAGTTTATTGAAAACTGGAGAGAAACACTTCCCTGTTGGGAGAACAACAAAAATAAAGTAAAAGACTATAAGTTATGGACTAAGTAAAGTATGGTGTGTGGGTTTGTTTAAAATGATTTATTTTAATAATAAATGTATTTATTTACAAAGTACCATGATTTACAAAGTACAAACTTTTCACATACAGTTGCTGGAAAGATTCACGCTCAGCACCAATCCACCACCAGTGTGCCTCTCACCACCACCAGACCCGAATTTCCTCCCACCCTCCCTCCTCCCGGTGCTCTCTGCTCACTTAGTCAGCATCATTATGTTGGATCTCACAGTCATATAAGGGAACAGTTTGATAAGGTCATGCCTTTTTTTCTCCTAGTAGATGTGTGAGTCTGGGCCGTTTCTGTTTCTGGATTCACTTTCTGGGTTTCCAGAACGCAGTGGTTTTCACTGACAATCCCAGACACCTTCACTATAGCTACTGACAACACTCTCCTATTTCACATTTATCTCAATATCTATTTTATTTTTCCTATTCATACACCAGAATAATCCATTCTATATTGCTTAAGTTAGCTACACAAATACGTCAATGAACTGGTGTTAGATTAAAAGTCAATGGAGATCCTAAAACTTCATTGTGCCATTTATTCACTGTACAGGAATAAGGTGGTCCCCCAGACCACACACCCTGTGCCCACACACTTCATTTCTAGAAAATATGATGGATACCAGTTAGATTAATATATTAGGTTTTCTTCTCATTCCATGGGGCTAAGGACCTCTGCATGGGCTGGATCCCAGCTGGGTTGGAGTTCGTGGCTCACCAGGCCTCAGTGCAGAGAGCATTGAGTTGGGGGATGGCGCCTGCTTCAGCTCCCCAGGGAAACTGGTGGATTTGGATCACCAGTCCTGCACACATAGCTTGACTGGAACCCACTGTTTTGTTGTGGTCGTTGCCGTGAAGTCCGACCTTCAAAGTGCCTACGCTGTGCTGCATGAGGTTTTTGGGGGCCTTCTGAGGTCTGACCGGGAGTGGGAGCCCGGCCTGTCCCCTTTCCAGGAACTCTCATCAGACCAAAGTACAGCTGTGGGTTTTATGGAAATCAATCTGCAAGGTTTTAACAAGTAAAATTCAGTGGATTCCTTTTTGTTTCAGGATTTTATTGAATGAGAAATCTCTTTGTTAACATCCTGAATGCTCACTTAGGTTGGTGGGCTAAGATTGTTAGGTTACATATTTGACCTTGCCTTCCAACAGACTGTTATTTACAGTCCAAAGCCTGGGGCACAATTTAAGCATCTAGAAACTAGATCTCGGAACTCTAAGTAGAGCTCTGGGAAGTCCTACATGAATGTAAATGCACTGGTGACAACTGAATGCAGCCAATCTCACCAGCTGGTATTAGAACCGAGGATTCCTTCTCTTTAGGACTCAGGAGAACCAGTAACTTGAGTTGAGATTTTATTCTTGCAGCTTTCTGAAGGAAAGAGTAAGTCTAATTCAGGACACCAGGTTCTGAGGAAAGAATAAAAACAAAAGGAGAGAATGCATTTCACTCAAAAGGAGTGGTTGAGAGAGAGAGCAGAGGAGGGGAAAGTTTGTTTTGCAAGGTGGTTAACCCAGAGACTATCCTTCTATATCTCAGAGGTTCCCAGCACTGCCAGGAGTAACTCCTAACCCTGGCATTGCTGGGTGTGGTCCCTCCCTGCAAATAATCCAAAAAAAACTAATAAAACACTGTGACAAAAAGCAAAAGGATTATGGTAAAGCGCAAATGTAATAGGTACAAGGACTTTTGTTCATTTTTTTTTTTGACTTACATCTGGCGGTGCTCAGGGCTTGCTCTTGGCTCTGGAGGAATCACTTCTGTAGTAGGCTTGGGGACTATATGTTCCTGGCACTGAATCCAGCCATGAGTGAAGGCAAGTAATTCTGCCTCTTGCAGCTGCCTCTCTGGCCCTAGAGGAACTTTAAGGAAGAGTAAAGCAAACTAGTTTGGGGATTATAATTTAATAGGGTGACCTAAGGTGTAAAATACTTATGAGGGCAATTGAGTGATCACCAGCAGGTGCTCGCCTGTATGCGGTTGGTCTAAGGTTGCCTGGTTCTGATCCCCGCATCCCATATGGTCCCCAGAGCACCGCCAGGAGTGATTCCTGAGTGCAGAGCCAGGAAACCCCTGAATGTTACCGGTGTGACCCAAAAGCAAAAAAAAAAATGAATTGATGAGGGTTTGGGACCAGTTGGGGCTCATAAAGGTCTTTATTTAACCCCTGGCACATTAGGGTCCCTGAGCACTGTCAAACTCTGCCAACACTAGTAGGTGTACTGTCTGGTGGCCCTGAACAAACAAAACTGAAAAATAAAGTTCTTTTTATTGCTGATTTTCTAGAGCAGCTTTTATTTGCACAGTAGACCTCAGGCCAAGGTAGCTTCTTTAAAGGCCTGAAAAAATAATTTTATAACGTGAACCTCTGCACTTCGCTTCACTCATCCTGAAGTTCGGAGCACATGATTTCTTGCCTTTATGTGGGGATTATTGTCTCTTCTACTCCTGCTCACAATAAAATTATTCACTTGGTGATTTCTTTCTTTCCTACAATTTCCTTTCTGCAAGAATAAATAATGAAGAATAAAATGAATAACAAACAAAATAAGAAATTAAATATTTATTTAAAACAATTTAATGCAAAATAAATTCAAATAAAATAAAAAACAACAACTAAAAAAAGAAAAGACCAAAAATGGCGGACACTAAACATTTTCCTTTTCCTGAGAAGACTATAATATCACTTTTTTTCTAACTTTATTAAAACACAGTGGTTAAAAAGTTGTTATAATACAGTTGTTACAGACATTTATTTTTTAATGCTAATTTACAGCTGGGGCTGTGACCTCTACCCACTACCCCAGTTTTTCTTCACCTCCTCCTAACAGACACAAACAACACTTGCATCACTCGTAATACTATTATCATTCCCGCTTTTCATTAATTTGTTTCTCAGGCACCAGGTAACATTCCACATCCTTTAGCATGTGCTAGTGTAGTCCAGGGGTATCTGCTCCGCTTCCAGGAACATGGTAGTTGTTTCGGTTCATTTGAAACCAGGTCATGGGAATGAGGTCTATAATTGTTACTGTTTTTGGCATATCACATACGACACGGGTAGCTTGCCAGACACTGCTGTGTTGTTATTGAGTCATCACTTGATCACTTGATATCCCGTTATTTGTCAATTTAATCAAGTGGGCACCAGTAACGCTTCTATTTGCTCGCTCTCAATATGTGCCAGTGTAGCCCAATGGGCATCTGCTTGCTCCAGGAATATGAAGAGCCTCAAACTGTTAGTCTTAGGGTCTTGACGAAGAAGTTCGCACCATCTTGTAGGTGGCTGCCACGTGATCTTTTGACGCCCCCAAGGGACCAGTAGGTAATGGGTCAGTCCAGCGGTTGTCTCCAAACAGCACTACATGTCCAGCCCATCTGATTTTGACACCTTATGCAAGAGATGAGCGTCCTGACTCTCAATCACATCACTATCCTCCCGCTGATAATCTATTTGCTCGAGCGGGCACCAGTACATCTCCATATGTCCAGCCTCATGCTAATAGAGTCCAAGGTACCGCTTCGGTTCTAGAAACATAAAGAAACCATATATTGATCGCGGGAAGTGAATCCAATATATTTAAAGCATAGTATTCGGCATATCAAATACAACACGGGCAGCTTGCCAGGCCTGCCGTGCAGGTGGCATACCTCTTTAGTCACCTCTTAAATATAGCATTTATACGAACCAGAGTTGCAAGGCACATGCAAGATCGGGAAGTGATAGGCTGTCACTGGTGGAGTTCTTACGAGAGGGAAGTCTGGATGGAAAATGGCGGCCCAATGGAGTGGGGCCTATCAGGTTTGCTTGAAGTGTTCCATAGTGCTGGTCCAGGGCTAGAATCTGCCATCCCTCCCCGCGACTCGTGAGTGAAGGCACAGGGGAGTGAGCAAGTAGCAGCTCTGCCCATGTCTGTAAGTCTCTGATCAAAAAGGCCTGGATTGAAAAGAAAAAACTCTCTGTGCATACAAATTTTGCATTGCTTATTACAACAAATGGGTGGGTAGAATTATTTTAAAACCATTCAAAGTAAAAGAAAATTTTATACCTTCTGCCAATGGTGTTATTTAAAGTCATTGTTTGAGGATTTACTGAACTGTTAGTTGCTGGTTGAGCCTTCTGTGTTATTGTTTTGCCATTGAGTCTAGTGTATTTCTATTGCCTCCTAATTTTCTGTAATCCTAGTGGGCTGTCAGTATTGTGGAATTGAGAAGTAGTTCACAGTGGCAGATGGGGCTTCATGCTTCAGGAGCACCAGGATCAGAAGAACTGGGATCATCTTTAGCTTGCTCTTCCTGAGAAAGCCTCAGAGTTTTCAGCCCAAGAACCAGGGTGCTTGTGCTGCTATCTAGGCATTGCTTCTGAGATATTTGTACAAAAACAATACCTTAAGGTTGGTATTGTTTTTGTTCATTGATTTTGAGGCTCGTATACTATTCTTGGCTCTGTGCTCAGGAGTGAGCCCTGGTGGTTGTAAAAGCTGGATCTCAAACCTGGGCCAGAGTGCAGCCCACAGGGTTTACCTAGTGTATTATCTGTTCAACCCAAAGAGTATACTGGGTCCTCAGCTTGAGAACCATGATTCCTTTGAGTCTGGGGTGTAAAGGCCACCTCCCATCTCTGCAAAGATCAAGTTGGTATCAGACTCCCTTGAGATGCTGGTGGAATCCTTTAATGTCTATGTCAATGAAGAACATGCAAACTTTATCAGTTTTGACCTTTCCAAACAGTTGCTCCCCTGAGCACTTTATTCTTGGGGTCATACCGGCAATGTTCAGGGTTGTTCTTGCTCTGCACTCAGGAATTACCCTGGCAGTGCTTAGATCACATGGGATCCTGGGGACAAACTTGCTGGTCATATATAAATGCCCTACTTGCTGGATTATCGCTCCAGCCCCAGCACTTTCGTATAGACTGTAGCCCACTCTTCCTGCTCTATTGATCCCTTTAGTATTGACACTTTGACAAGGTCGTGTGTCTTAGTCCAAAATACCACCATGTTTTGTTCTCTTTGGTAGGGTAGGAGTGGATTGGGCCATACCCAGAGGTACCCAGGAGTTATTTCTGGCTTCCACGATCAGGAGTGATGATCTGTAAGTGTTTAAGGACTATAAGCTGTGACGTGAGGTTGGTCCAACTCCAGCAGCATTTCTAAGGCAAGCACCTTACCTCCAAGGCATTTATAATTAATTTGATTTATTATTCTTCAGTAGTGTTTTAATGTTTATTCACATTTATATCACATATATTTCTATTTATAAATAATGCTTTATTACATAGTGGTATCTGTACAGCTGCCAGGACAATCTGAAAATGGGGAGTGCGGGTGGTAGATGGTTATGAGGATGGTGGGAGGCCCTCCCATTCAACTCGGAGAAAACCCAGAGCTTTAAAATAAAAAATGATGTGCCTGAAATTCTTGTGGGTTTGGCAGAGTCTAGCCAGAAACAGAGGAGTTGGGACATTCATGGTGGTAGCTGTGGGGGTGTGGTGTGGGGATGTGGGGATGAGGTGACCGTTGGCTTTGCAGGGCAAGACTCAGTCTCCACCCCAAAACCCACACTGGTGACCTAGAGTTTTCAGCCAGGAGACTGTGTCCCTCCAAATTTTAGAGGTTTGGCTTTCACTTCTTCCCAAGATTCTGTTATGAATTGAGAAGCTGAACCAATGGAGGAGTTTGGTATGGCCAAGGCTGTGGGCTGTGGTGGAACTTGTTGAACTTTCTAAGTATGGGGCCTGAGGTTTATTATTAATGGACATTTTTGTACTCCTTTATTTGATTTCTTTTATATTGTTGACATGGGGATCATTTTATATTTGTCCTGCTCTGACCTACATCTAACTATCATGACTCTTTGGTACCTCCATTTAGTTATTGTGGAGCTACATGACTTTATTTTTCTGGTGCCTGCAAGGTATTCCCAATAAAGATATATATGAAAAGAATAGGTATAAAATGAATATGTGGTTTCAAAACTTTTTATTTTTTTTGGAATTAAAATTTTAATATACCAAATGTGTGAGATATACAATTATAAAAACTGTTCATGATTGGGCTCTAGTCAGACAGTGTCCCAGCACCTCATCCTTCCACTTTAGCAATAATCCCTTAAAAATAGTTTTGAGGTACACCCAGTATTGCTTAGTCCTGCCTTGGCTCTGTACCTCAGGGTTCATTCCTGAAAGGCTTTGAGGGACCAGTGAGTGTGCTGTAGATTGAAGACAGGTCGCTGCATGGAAGGCGGGCAAAGTATGCTGCCTCTGTTCTATCTGTTGCTGGACATTTGGGTTGTTTCCATATCTCCCTGAATTTACTAAGAGTGGTACCAAGATATGCATATTTCTCTTTGAATAATTTTATGTATGGGGTTTTTCAGGTAGGTATTTGAGGTGGAATGGGAACCCCATTCCTGCATTTCTTGGAATCTCCATCTTGTTTGCCAGGAGACTACTGGATCAGGTGACAGTCCTACCAGCAAATGAATGAGGGCTCCTTTCCCACCACATCCTCTCACCAATATTTGTCACTTCTTCAGTTTTTTTGATGTATGCCATTCTCACTCACGTGAGGTGATTTTTATTAGATTTGTTGTCTCCTGATACCGAATGAGCATTTTTCAGCTCACTTATCTGCCCTCCATGAATTTCAGATCTTTAAAAAGCACTTTATGTAATATTGTTTACACATAACCAAAATTTGAATTACATAAGTAGAAAAAGAAATTTACGAAAAAAAAAGCAGTGTCTCATGGAATTCAAGGCCAAGGAATCCTGATTTAGTTGAACACCGAAGATAATTAAAGACGGTTTACAGGTGCTCTTGGTCCCTATTCTTCATCCTTTGTCTCTTTTATTTGGTCTCATTTTCTTTTCTACTGCTGCCTGACTTTGCACTCTGGGTTTTGTTCTCACGGTTGTGGCCAACTGCTGTGGCAGTGGTTAAGAGAGTCACTTGTACAAGTGATTCCCATGCAGTGTGTGGGAGGAAGCATGTTGTTCTTACTCCAGTAGAGGGCTGAGCATCAGCCAGATATCCCTTACTAAGGACTGCTCCACACATGAGGGCATGCAGCATGACCTCCAACATGAGAATCTATACAAGACAAACAAACTCATGCCAGTCTCTTCTTTCCTCCACAGTAGCTCACAAATGCTCTGGACTGAACATAATGACCCTTTTCCTGCAAAGAGAAGTTTCAGCTGTATCTGAAGCTACCCTTTCCCAAACACTACTGTTCCTGTAAACACAGGGAAAGGGAGTCCCTTTGAAAGATTGATAGCCTCTGTTAACATTATTGATATGGTTCATAGGCTGGAGGACCTGTATGAATCCCACCCTCAGGCAGAAATGGTTCTAACCAAACAATGACCAACATGGAGCAGAAACAGATTCTCAAACCTCTGTTTCTACCAACCAATTATGACTCACTCGGTTGGGCAAAATGATTTCTTAGAATTTAGTCAATGATACATGCACAAAGGCCCACGGAGGACCAGAAACCTGTAATTTAGGGTTATTAAACTTTGCTTCATGGTAATAAATAGTGACCAAGTAACTCACTAATTTCTGTAGTGTAAATAGTCCCAGGAATCTCTTATTACTGCATTT
>JAJIBD010031055.1:0-24141 GCA_021461705.1 Cryptotis parvus | reverse complement strand
AAATCAAATGATCTACATGTTGGCTATGAAGAGCCCTTTGGTTTCCTGCCCATCCTTATTTGACCACTCGATAAAGGGATTGACCAGAGTAGCTGTAAATAGTAGGTTCCAAAGTCCATCTGGGGGCTGGAGTGATAGTCCAGCGGGTAGGACGCTGCACGTGGCGGCCCATGCTGGCCGGGTATGATCCCCAGCATCCCAATATGTTCCCCTGAGCACCGCCAGGAGTAGTTCCCTGAGTGCAGAGCCAGGAGAAACCCCTGAGCATTGCCAGGTGTGACCCAAAAAAGCAAAAAAAAAAAAAAAAAAACTGAAAACCAAAAAATAAAACCCCAAAACAAAAGTCCATCTGTACAAAAAATTTACACTTTTAATTTTTATTTTATCACACCTAGAGTGTTTTCTGGAGATCTGGGCATGGCTCAGTGGTAAAGGACCTACAAGATAAGGATTTTAACTCAATCCCTGCAGTCACCCCACATGTTCAGTGAGAGCTGACCTGCATTGCCATTCAGGGTTCCTGACAATTTTCTGCACATCTCAACCTCCAGTCACTGAAAGTCTTCCAGTCACTGCAGCAATAATAATAACCAACAGAGAAGGGGAAAATGGAATATTTTTTGTATCACACATATTGATCTTTTGGGGTCAAAATTGGGGCCAGAGAGATAGTACAGAAGATAAGGTGCTTGCATACAGCTGACCATGGTTCAAATCTCTGGCATCACACATGGTCTCCCAAGCACTGCCAGGGGCCATTCCTGAACAGAGTCCCTGAGCAAATAAAATAAGTCCCTGAGCACTGTTGGAGTGTGCCTCACTGCAAAATGTAGTTTCTTGTTGAATCAGGACATAGGGGATTACCATTTGTCAAAGACAAATACCTTATTTCTTTAAATTATGAATTAACATAAAATTTACCTATATTGAAAACATTCCACTTTTTCAACTGTGAATGTGAGTTGCTTCAGGTGCTGTGGTGATGGGAAGGGTGAGGTTGCAAGGGAACGGCTAATCAGGACTCTATTGGCTACTTCTGGTCATCGCTCAGCATAAACTGAAGACTTTCTTTGTTTTCCTCCATGCTACAGTGATTATTTTATTTGAGTCAATAACTTGTGATTTGAAGAGCATTGTCTATACCCTGTACCTGCTTGTACTTTGTTCTCCCAGAGGAATGGTTGACTGACAGCTCTTGTTCCCAGAGTAAGGTGCAGTTTTCCCCTAGGATATCTTTTCCATACCTTTTGGCTGTCTGTTTCTGTATCTTCTTTAGTGTAGGCAAGTGTTTCATGATTTAATGAGACATCCCAGAATCATTCTGCTAGCTCAATATGTTTAGAAATCTGTGTGGAACAGGATGTCTGAGAATGGGACCCAACCTCTCTAGTGAGTAAACTGGGGAGAGATGTTGATTCAGAGTCTTGGAGGCAAACTCTTTTCCCTTGGACCTTTTGATTGTGGGAAAAGCAGTGAGTTTGGGGATGCTGGAAAGCAAAGATCCTTGGTACCCTTCTTTCTGCCACAGGAAAGATTTTTTCTTTCTAGTTTTAGCAATGCCTGATAATCAGCAAAAGGTGTTTGAGATCAGGTCTGAGTCCTTCAGAAATGTCCCCTCTCAGAATGCCGGCTGGTACAGCCTTTCTGGAAAACAATATGGACTTTCCTCCAAAGACTAGAAATTGAACTCCCATTTGACCCAGCGATACCACTCCTGGGAATCTACTCTGGGAAGCCAAAAATACGCGAGTGGAAACACCATCCCTACTTTTATGTTCATAGCAGCATTATTCACAATAGCCAGAATCTGGAAGCAACCAGAGTGCCCGAAAATCGATGACTGGATAAAAAGCTTTGGTACATCTACACCAATGGAATACTATGCAGCTGTTAGGAAAAATGAAGTTATAAAATTTGCCTACAAATGGATGGACATGGAGAAGATTATGTTGAGCAAAATTAGCCAGAAGGAGAGAGACAGATACAGAATGACTGCATTTATCTGCATAACATAAATATATAGGTACATATTATGATACCAATATCCAAGGTCAAGTGAAACATATATCAGGAGGTCCTGTCAAAGGTGGAAATTATCACAAACGTGTGGGATTCAGAGGCTAGGTAAGACAGAAATGGAACAGTGTGCTAACAATTGTTGAGGGTACTAATGCCAACCTAGAACTGAGCATTAAATAGAGGCAAAAAGATACACATGACAACCCTTTAATGTATGTTCTGTAATCCATAGTCTGGAGGGGAAGGAAAAGAGAAAGAGAGAGAAATGGAAAGAAATCAAGAACCTGCCATGGAGCAGGGCTGGGGGAGGGGGGAGGGAACCGGGGACGTTGGTGGTGGGAGATGGGCACTGGTGGCGGGATGGGTGCTGCAACACTGTTTGACCAAAACCCAAATATGAACTTTTTAATTGTATATCTTTGTAATTTTAAAAATAAAAAAATTAAAAAAAAAAATGTCCCCTCTCTCCACAAGAGGGAGGGGCAGTGCCTGGTCAGGCAGAAGATCTGTGGTGCTGTGTCACTGCCAAGGGATCGGCTGTGCCCCTAAGCACAGAGCTGGCACCGAAGCTTGCAACAGACACTGCCTGAGCACAGAAGGTGAGTGGCAATGGTGCCAGGGCTGACTGCATTTTCCCTGCCTCAGACTTTTCTTTTGCTATTGGGCCACATCCAGCAGTATTCAGGGTCTACTCCCAGCTCTGTGCTTAGGGGTTGCTCCAAGCCATTATTTGGGGTCAGACAGTATTGAAGATGGAACCTGGGCAAAGGCTGTACTCAGCCCATTGAGCTCTCTCTCTTGCCTTTGACTTAGACTTGGATACCACTGATAAGCAAGAGACTTAGTGTTTCTGGAGACCTGGCATTAATTAGGGAGGTCTCAAGATTTAAAGAAGACTAGGTGAGTTCCTGCTCAGTGTTGGCAACAGTCATGTAAAAGCAATCATCAGGGCACACGCAAAGTCCACTTCATTGGCAGGACCTGAAGTCTTGTCCCTGCCACCCATGAGTTTAGGGGTGCAGAAGCAGTGGCCGTAGGTCTCTTTGTTCTCAGGGTTTTCCCAATATTTTCAGGGATGAAAATATTGAGGAAAAAAAGATGCCAGACTTAGAATTAAAAAACAAAAAAAGTTTATTGAAAACTAGAGGAGTAAAACACTTCCCTGCTGGGGAGAACAAAAAATAAAGTAAAAAGGACTAAGTAAGCTATGGACTAAGTAAAGTATGGTGTGTGGGGTTTGTTTTAAAATGATTTATTTTAATAAATAAATGTATTTATTTACAAAGTACCATGATTTACAAAGTACAAACTTTTTCACATACAGTTGCTGGAAAGATTCATCGTTCAGCACCAATCCCACCACCAGTGTGCCCCCACCACCACCAGAGACCCGAATTTCCCTCCCACCCTCCCTCCCCTCCCGGTGCCTGCTCACTTAGTCAGCATCAATTATGTTGATCCTTACAGCTCATATAAGGGAACAGTTTGATAAGGTCATGCCTTTTTTTTTCCTAGGCAGATGTGTGGGAGTCTGGCCAGTTTCTGTTCTTGGATTCACTTTCTGGGTTTCCAGAACGCAGTGGTTTTCTACTGACAATCCCAGACACACCTTCACTATAGCTACTGACAACACTTATTTCACATTTATCTCAATATCTATTTGAGCTTTTCCTATTCATACACTGAATAATCCATTCTATATTGGTTGTTGGGGCTAATTCTCTAAATACGGTCAATGAACCTGGTGTTAGACAAAAGTCAATGGAGATCCTAAAATCTCCATTGTGCCATTTGAGTCCACTGTACAGGAAATTACCAAGGTGGTCCCCCAGACCACACACACCTCGTGCCCACACACTTCATTTCTAGAAAATATGATGGGATACCAGTTAGATGAATATACTAGGTTTTCCCCTCATTCCATGGGGCGCATGGGACCCCCCCCATGTATGATCCCAGCTGGTTGGAGTTCTGGGTGGGCCCACCAGGCCTTGCAGGAGAGCATTGAGTTGGGGGATGGCGCCCCTGCTTCAGCTCCCCAGGGAACCTGGTGGATTTGATCACCCAGTCCTGCATAGCTGGACTTGAAACTCCACTGTTTTGTTGGGTGTGGCTCTGCCAAGCTGTGAAGTCGGACCTTCAAAGTGCCTACGGTTGTGCTGCATGAGGTTTTTGGGCCTCTGAGGGTCTGACCGGGAGGCAGGGGGAGCCGGCCCTGTCCCCTTTCCAGGAACCCTCATCAGACCAGCACAGCTTGTGTGTGGTTTTATGGGAAATCGAATCTTTATGCTTCTTAACAAGTAAAATTCAGTGGATTCCTTTTTGTTTCCCAGGGATTTCTTATTAATTTAGGGCCCTTTTTGTTAACATCCTGAATGCTCACTTAGGTTGGTGGGCTAAGATTGTTAGGTTACATATTTGACCTTTGCCTTCCAACAGACTGTTATTTACAGTCCAAAGCCTGGGGCATAAATTTCTGCATCTAGAAACTGTGGGATCCGGAACTTAAGCAGAGCTCTGGGAAACCACAGGAATGTGTAGAATGTGGAATGGTGACAACCGGAATGCAGCCAATCTCACCAGCTGGCTAGGAGAACCCGAGGATTCCTTTCTCTTTAGGACTCAGGAGAACCAGGAACTTGAGTTGAGATTTTATTCTTTCAGCTTGGAAGGAAAGAAAAAGTCTAATTCAGACACCAGGTTCTGAGGAAAGAATAAAAATAAAAGGGAGAGAATGCATTTCAAGCCAAAAGGAGTGGTTGGAGAGAGATAGAGCAGAGGGAGGGGAGTTTGCTTTGCATGTGGTTAACCCAGAGATCGATCCTGGCATCCCATGGTCCCCAGCACTGCCAGGAGTAACTTCCTGAGTAACCCCTGGGCATTGCTGGGTGTGGTCCCCTCCCCAAATAATCCAAAAAAAAAAAAACTAATAAAACACCAGACAAAAAAAGCAAAAGGATTATGGCAAAAGCGCAAATGTGAAACAGGGATAAGGACTTTTGTTCATTTTTTTTCTTTGACTTACATCTGGCGGTGCTCAGGGCTTGCTCTTGGCTCTGAGGAATCACTTCTGTAGTAGGCTTGGGGGACCATATGGGCTCCTGGCGGTCAGAACTGGGTCAGCTGAGTGAAGGCAAGCACCCTGCCTCTTGTGCCGTCTCTCTGGCCCTAGATAGCAACTTTTAAGGAAGAGTAAAGCAAACTGGGTTTGGGGATTAGAATTTAATAGGGTGATCTAAGGTGTAAAATATTCATGAGGGGCACTGGAGTGATCGCCCAGCAGGTAGGGTGTTTGCCTTGCATGCGGCTGGCCCATGCTGGCCTGGGTTCGATCCCGGCATCCCATATGGTCCCCAGAGCACCGCCAGGAGTGATTCCTGAGTGCAGAGCCAGGAGAAACCCCTGAACATTGCCGGGTGTGACCCAAAAAGCAAAAAAAAAAAAAAAAAAAAAATTCATGAGGGTTTGGACCAGTTGGGGCTCATAAAAGGTCTTTATTTAACCCCTGGCAATACTAGGTCCCCTGAGCACTGTCAAACTCCAAGCAACACTAGGAGGTGTACTGTCTGGTGTGGCCCTGAACAAACAAAACCTGAAAAAAGGTCAAAGTTCTTTTTATTGTTGATTTTCTAGAGCAGCTTCTTATTTGCACAGTAGACCTCAGGCCAAGGTAGTTTCGAAAAGGCCTGAAAAAATACCTTTATAACGGAACTCCTCTGCACTTCGCTCACTCACATCCCAGTTCGAGCACATGATTTCTTTCCTTTATGGGATTATTGTCTCTTCTACTCCTGCTCACAAATAAAATTATTCTACTTGGTGATTTCTTCTTTTCCTACAATTTCTTTCTGCAAGAATAAATAATGAACAACAAATGAATAACAAACAAAATAAGAAATTAAATAAATATTTATTTAAAATAATTTAATTAAAAATAAATTCAAATAAAAATAAAAAAACAACAACTAAAAAAGAAAAGACCAAAAAAATGGCGGACACTGGGAATGATTTTTCCTTTTCCTGAGAAGACTATAATACCCATTTTTTTCTTTCTAACTTTATTAAAACACAGTGGTTTAAAAAAGTTGTTTATAATACAGTTGTTACAGACATTTAATATTTCAATGCTAATCTCACAGCCAATGTGACCTTCACTCCACCACCAGTTTTCCACCTCCTCCCTAACAGACACAAAATCACTTGCATCACTTGTATCACTTGTATCACTTCCCGCTTTTCATTAATTTGCTCGAGCAGGCACCAGTAACATCTCCATACATCCTTTAGCGTGCTAGTGTAGTCCAGGGGCATCTGCTCGCTCCAGGAACATGAAGAGCCTCAAGCCATTCGTTCAGGTCATGGGAATGAGGTCTATAATTGTTACTGGTTTTTGGCATATCACATACGACACGGGTAGCTTGCCAGACACTGCTGTGTTGCTACTGAGTCATCACTTGATCACTTGACATCCCGTTATTTGTCAATTTGCTCAAGTGGGCACCAGTAACGTTTCTATTTGTCACTATCATGTGCCAGTGTAGCCCAATGGCATCTGCTTGCTCCAGGAATATGAAGAGCCTCAAACTGTTAGTTCAGGGTCTTGACGAAGAAGTCTGACCATCTTGTAGGTGGGCGGCCACGTGATCTTTTGACGTCCCAAAGGGATCCAGTAGGTAATGGCTCTAGTCCAGCGGTTGTCTCCAAACAGCATTACATGTCCAGCCCATCTGATTTTTTGACACCTTGGCAAGTGAGACAGCGTCCCTGACTCTCAATCACTATCACTATCCTCCCGTTGATAATCTATTTGCTCGAGCGGGCACCAGTAATATCTCCATATGTCCTGTCTCATGCTAATAGAGTCCAAGGGCATCTGCTTGCTCCAGGAACATAAAGAGCCTCAAACCATATATTAGATCATGGGAAGGAACTAATATAATTGTTACTAGTATTTGGCATATCAAATACAACACGGGCAGCTTGCCAGGCTTGCCGTGCAGGTGGCATACCCTTTTAGTCACCTCTAAATATAGCATTTATAGATGAACCGCGTGGTTGCAAGCGGCCGTGCAAGACGGGAAGTGATAGGCTGTCACTGGGTGGAGTTCTGATGAGAGGGAAGTCTGGATGTGGAAAATGGCGGCCCAATGGAGTGGGGGGGTCATCTGGCTTGTTGTGCGGCTCGCTGGGGTGTTGGGCCAGGGCTAGAACCTGCCATCCCTCCCGGCGACTCGTGAGTGGCTGGGCACAGGGAGAGCAAGTAGCAGCTCTGCCCCATGTCTGTAAGTCTCTGGATCAGCATACCTGGGCCGGATTGAAAAGAAAAAAAAACTCTCAATACAATAATAAATTTTATATTGCTTATTACAACAAAATGGTAAGTAGAATTATTTTTAAAAAACCATTCAGTAAAAGAAAATTTGTGAAAATTATCTCTGCCAATGGTGTTATTTAAAGTCATTGTTTGAGGATTTACTGAACTGTTAGTTGCTGGTTGAGCCTTCTGTGTTATTGTTTTTGCTTATTGAGTCTAGTGGGCTTCTATTGCCTCCTAATTTTCTGTAATCCTAGTGGGCTGTCAGTATTGTGGAATTGAGAAGTGTCTCACAGTGGCAGATGTGGCTTCATGCTTCAGGAGCACCAGGATCAGAAGAACTGGGATCATCTTTAGCTTGCTCTCTTCCTGAGAAAGCCCCAGAGTTTTCAGCCCAAGAACCTGTGTGCTTGTGCGTTTCATTAGTTAGGCATTGCTTCTGAGATTTGTACAAAAACAATACCTTAAGGTTGGTATTGTTTTTGTTCATTGATTTTGAGTGCTTGTGTCTATTCTTGGCTCTGTGCTCAGGAGTGAGCCCTGGTGGTTGTAAAAGCTGGGATTCAAACCTGGGCCAGAGTGCAGCCACAGGGTTTACCTAGTGTATTATCTGTTCAACCCAAAGAGTATAATGTTGCCTCAGCTTGAGAACCATGATTCCCTTTGAGTCTGGGGTGTAAAGGCCACCTCCCATTCTGCAAAGATCAAGTTGGTATCAGACTCCCTTGAGATGCTGGTGGAACTTTAATGTCTATGTCACGAAGAATTCATGCAAACTTTTATCAGTTTTGACCTTCCAAACAGTTGCTCCCCTGAGCACTTTTTTTGTCTTTTTTGGGTCATACCTGGCAATGTTCAGGGGTTGCTCCTGGCTCTGCACTCAGGAATTACTCCTGGCAGTGCTTGGGGATCACATGGGATCCTGGGATCAAACTTGGGTTGGTCATATATAAGGCAAATGCCCTACTTGCTGGATTATCGCTCCAGCCCCAGCACTTCTGTATAGACTGTAGCCCACTCTTCCTGCTCTATTGATTCCTTTAGTATTTATGACACTTTGACAAGGTCGTGTCTTAGTCCAAAAATACCCACCCATGTTTTGTTCTCTTTTTGGTAGGGGAGGAGTGGATTGGGCCATACCCAGAGGTACTCAGGAGTTATTTCTGGCTCTACGATCAGGAGTGACATCTGGAAGTGTTTAAGGGACCATAAGCTGTGGCAGGAGGTTGGTCCAACTCCAGCAGCATTTAAGGCAAGCACCTTACCTCCTCCAAGGCATTTATAATTAATTTGATTTATTATTCTTCAGTAGTGTTTTAATGTTTATTCACATTTATATCACATATTTCTCATTTTATAAATACCAAGCTTATTACATAGTGGTATCTGTGGCTGTGCTGCCAGGACACCTGAAAATATGGGAGTTCGGGGTGGGAGATGGTTATGAGGATGGTGGGAGGCTCCCCATTCAACTCGGAGAAAACCCAGAGCTTTTAGCCTAAAAAATGATGTGCCTGAAATTCTTGTGGGTTTGGTGTCTCTGCAGAGTCTAGCCATGAAACAGAGGAGTTGGGACATTGGTATGGTGGTAGCTGTGGGGTGTGGGTGTGGGGATGTGGGGATGAGTGTGACCGTTGGGGCTTTGGCAGGGCAAGGACTCAGTCTCCCCACCCCAAAACCCACACTGAGGGTGACCCAGAGTTTTCAGCCAGGAGACTGTGTCCCTCCAAATTTTAGAGGTTTGGCTTTCACTTCTTCCAAGATTCTGTTATGAATCTGAGAAGCTGAACCAATGGAGGAGTTTGCATGGCCATGGCTGTGGGCTGTGGGTGGAACTGTTGGAACTTCTCTAAGTATGGGGGGCCTGAGGTTTATTATTAATGGACATTTTTGTACCCTTTATTTGATTTCTTTATATGCCAGACATGGGGGATCATTTTATATTTGTCCTGCCTCTGACTCATCTAACTCATCGTGATACCCTTTAATTCCATTTAGTTATTGTGAGCTACATGACTTTATTTTTTTCTGGTGCCTGCAAGGTATTCCATTGCATATACATATGAAAAGAATATATATAAAAGAATATATATTTCAAAACTTTTTTATTTTTTTGGAATTAAAATTTTTTTATTATACCACCGTGAGATATACAATTATAAAACTGTTCATGATTGGGTTTCAGTCAGACAGTGTCCCAGCACCCATCCTTCCACGAGCACAACTTTAAAAAAATAGTTTTGAGGTACACCCAGTATTGCTTGGGGCCTGCTCCTGGCTCTGCACTCAGGGTTCATTCCTGGAAAGGTTTGAGGGACCATATGAGGTGTTGGAGATTGAAGACAGGTCGGCCACATGGAAGGCGCAGCAAAGTATGCTGCCTTCTGTTCTATCTGTTGCTGGACATTTGGGTTGCTTCCATACCCTGGAAATTTTACTAAGAGTGGTAATGAGCAAGATATGCATATTTCTCTTTGAATAATTTTTTGTGTTATGTGTTTTTCAGGTAGGTACCTAGAGGTGGGAATGGGAACCCCATTCCTACATTTTTTGGAATCTCCATCTTGTTTGCCAGAGACTACTGGATCAGGTGACAGTCCTACCAGCAATGAATGAGGGCTCCTTTCCCACCACATCCCCACCAATATTTGTCACTTTCAGTTTTTTGATGTATGCCATTCTCACTTGTGTGAGGTGATTTTCATTAGATTTGTTGTTCCCTGATACCGAATGAGCATTTTTCGTTCACTTATCGGCCCTCCATGAATTTCAGATCTCTTTAAAAAGCACTCTTATGAATATTGTTTACACATAACCAAAATTTGAATTCACATAAGTAGAAAAAAGAAATTTACGAAAAAGCAGTGTCTCATGGAATTCAAGGCCACAAAGGAATCCTGGATTTAGCAACACCGAAGGAGCAATTGGAAGACGGGGCTTTACAGGGTGCTCTTGGTCTCTATTCTTCATCCTTCTCTCTCTCTCTTTATTTGTCTCATTTTCTTTTCTACTGTTGCCTGACTTTCTATGACTCCGGGCTTTGTTCTCACGGCTGTGGCCAATCTGCTGTAGCAAGGGTTAAGAGTCACTTGTACAAGTGATTCTTGCCGCAGTGTGTGGGGAGGGAAGGCACAGTTCTGACCTGCAGAGGGCTGAGCATCAGCTCAGATATCCCTTACTGCTGACTGCCCACACATGAGGGCATATGTACATGACCTCCAACATGAGAACTTATACACAAACAAACTCATGCCAGTCTTTCTTTCCTCCACAGTAGCTCACAAATGCCTGGACTGAACATAATGACCTCTTTTTTCCTGCAAAGAGTGAAGTTTCAGCCTGCACTGAAGTGACCCTTTCCCCCAAACACTACTGTTCCTGTAAACACAGGGAAAGGGAGTTCCCTTGAAAGATTGGATAGCCCCTGTTAACATTACTTGGATATGGTTCATGTAGGGGCTGGAGGACCTGTATGAATCCCACCCTCAGGCAGAAATGGTTCTGTAACCCAAACAATGACCACACATGGAGCAGAAACAGATTCTCAAATCCTCTGTTTTACCAACTAATTATGACTCACTGGTTAAGTAAAATGATTTCTTAGAATTTAGTCAATGATACATGTATTAAAGGCCCACGGGGAGGATCAGAAACCTGTAATTTAGGGTTATTAAACTTTGTTTCATGGTAATAAATAGTGACCAAGTAACTCGGGCTAATTTCTGTAGTGTAAATAGTCCCATGAATCTCTACACTGCATTTGCCTTTCTATGTCTGGCATGACTGTGAGCTATTCAATAGCAGACATGGCTGGTAAAAGGGTGGGTTCTGGAGACAGCTTACTAAGGGCAACATCTAAGCACTACCCCTTGCTCTCTGTGAGACTACAGGATGTTGCTTAACATCTCTCTGCTCAGTTTTCCTATTAAACAGAAGCGAGAGGATTTGTGAAAGTTCAATTGAGTCAGTTGACTGAAACCCAGGGAGCTCAGATATTTGGTCAAACATTCTGGATGTTTCATGTGTGACTGCTTGGGACCAAATCCAGGTTGGCTATGTGCGGCATAGACACGTTACTTAGAGTGCTACCTTCTGGTCTCAGGAGGGTGATTTTGAGTGAGATTGGTATTTAAAATAGCAGATTTTGAGCAAAGAGGATTTCCTGCCACAATGTGGGTTAGCTATTATTAGCAATTGAGAGACTCAACAGAACCAGACTGACTCCATAGAACAAGAGGGAATTCTGAGGGGAGAATTGGCCAACATTAGTTCATCCTCAGAATCTATTTTGCAGATTTTGAACTTGTCGGCAGCAATAATCCTGTCAACCAAGTTTTTCAAACCATGCTCTCTCTCTCCTCTCCCTTCATTACCTCCTTCACCTCTCTCACTCTACACACACACACACACACACACACACTAGCAGATTATGTATTACGTCAGTATTCACACACACTATGTAGACTATGTATGATGTCAATATTCACACACACTAACAGACTACGTATGACATCAGTATTCACACATGCTTGGGTTTAGCACATCAATGCCTGGGCTCTCTTACTTTTGAACACATCCTTGGGTTACAGAAAACACTCTCACACCCTCAGCAAGGGAGGGTGTGCATCTCCTGATGGATCAAGCATCCTTTCTTAGATAATGCATGGCAAAAGTGGGAGGGACCCCATCTCTTTGGCTGCAGTGATTCCTACCGGTCATTCTAACAATCTTGATTTCACAGTTGGGGGATCATACCTTGCGTAGGTCCTGAGCTATAGTTTCTGGTGAAAAGGAGCAGAGTATGATCTGGATTTTGCCTGAAAATTAGAATCAAGTAATAGACTTGATGTGCCACCTCCTTTGCAGGATGCTTTCCACAATACTTGGCTTGCAAGTATTCTCCATGTTTCTCAAGGATGACCTTGAGGATGTTGGCTATTTAGAGGAATAAGTCATTTAATAATAGGACACACTCACATTTTCTCTTAAGATAGCTAAGGGCATCAAATTCAACTTTAAGTTGTATACTTGCCACGTTCGGGCAGATAATTCCAACAGAAGGAGGTGATCTGAAACATGTTCAAATCAGAAAAATCATTGTGTGTATTTTATTTTCTCTTTTTTGAGGGAGGGGAAACACACATATATGACTATCCTTAGGGATTAATCCTGGCTCTGTGCTTGGGGATCATTGCTGGCAGTGTTTGGGACCAAACGTGAGTTGACCACTTGTAAGGCAAGTACCTAACCTGCTACATTATCTCTTTGGGCCCTGAGCACATTTGAAAGACTTTCTCAAGGGAAAGACATAGATTTTTCTTTCAGCTCCAAGGGACAGAATAAAGACTAAGAGGAGGAAAATAATCGATTTAATATGAGGGAAAAAGCATTACATTTCTGCCCCTCCATTAGATCAATAAACATATTTTTCTTAATTTTCCAACATCACCTTGAGTGATGCATTATCATCATCATTTTAAATATGAGGAACCCAAATTCAAACAGGTTGATGTTTTCCTCAAATCACCCACAAATAAGAGCTGAATTGGGATTAAAATGCAAGTGTTGGGACTGGAGGGAAGGCACAGCAGGTAGGGAACTTGCCTTGTTTGTGGCAGGTCCAGGATCAAACTCTAGCATCTTTTTTTTTTTATTATACCACTGTGAGACATACAATTACAAAGGTGTTCATAATTGGTTCCTGGTAATACAGTATTCCAGCACCCATCCCTCCACCAGTGCCCCATTTCCACCACCAATATACCTCACCCCCTCCCGCCCACCCCCAGGCTGCCTCAATAGCAGGTAGCCCCGTTTCCTCTCTTTCTCTCGCTCTGTCTCTGCATCTCTCTCAAACGCTAGCATCTTAATGGCCCCCTGAGCTGTGCCAGGAGTGATGGCTGAGTACAAAGCCAGGAGTAAGCTCTAAGAACAGTGGGGTGTACCCCAAATAAATTAAAACCTAGGTTTTAGGGTCAGCTAATTAGTTCTGGGGTTAAGGGTCTTGCCTCACAGCAGCCAACTATGGTTTTATCCTTAGCACCACATAAGTTCCCTAAATGCTACCAGAGGTGATTCCTAGCTACAGAGTCAGGAATTTACTGGGCGTGTGCCCCAGTCACTAAAATAAAAACCAAAAAAGCAACACCGCAATTTCTTAAGGTCCCTACTTCACCCCCCAAACCCAGTTCTTCTTCTGGGTAGGTTTGTTCACATCTGTGATTGCTCTCAAACCAAGACAGAACTGCGTCTGTGTTCTGTCTCCCACACTGTGAAGCCTGTTTGCGTTAGCTCAGGAAGCTGATTCCCTACAGTTCCACTGTTGACAAAGTCTATAAAAAGACTCTTTCGACAGTTTTGGCTCTTGGAGATATTGGTGTTGAACTATAATATTTATTTAATTCCTGAATGTTTATTATTTTATTCCCTCTTAGTTACCTTGAAGAAAACTGAATGATCCAGGTAAAAATATCTGATGTTGCAAAACCGACTCATCCCAGCAAACCATAGCATCATATCATTCTTATTATTTTATGTTGCTTTCAAAATATTGTGAGAAACTTTAAGGCTGGCAGTCAGGGTGTCAGAATCAAGTAATACAAGGACAATATAGGGACACCATGGGGCATAGAGTAAAGCATGGCTTGGGGCAGGAGTGATAGCACAGCGGGTAGGGCATTTGTCTTGCATGCGGCTGACCGGGTTCGATCCCCGGCATCCCATGTGGTCCTCTGAGCACTGCTAGGAGTAATTCCTGAGCGCAGAGCCAGGAGTAACCCCTGAGCATTTCCGGGTGTAACCCTAAACAAACAAACAAAAAAAACAAACAAGTAAATAAATGAGACTTTCTTTTCTACTATATAGTCATTCATTTATTTAAAAAGCCATAGATTTAGGACAAGATTAAGTTGAATTCAAATTCTGCTCATGCCAGCTGCCATCTAAGTAGAAAAAAGCCACAAAACTTTATAATTTATTTAGGCTATTTTTTTCCTTATCAAGAAATTGGGATCACACATACTTTTCCTCTTCCATCTTTGGGATCTCTGGTCTTGCTACAACTTTATCTTGTTTCACCAAGGCCTTCCATACTATTCATTGTTTTTATTTGCAATGATTTTCTTAGACCAACTAAAAGCAAAGCCTTTTGTATTTTTAACATGAAAAAATCAGCTATGACAGCAAAGTAAGGAACTTCATATGACTGCCAACTCTTCAACACCTTGAAGAGTGACATAAAAGATAAAGTATTATACCTTGTTATTATTATAATATTGATCATTTATATTCTATGTTGATAATACATTTACATACATATAAATTTAAAAAAAGAACATTTTGGTTCATCAGAGGTGGGATCAAAAGTCCAGTAATATTTATACCAGGCTGGTCAAACACCAGCTGTCTGCAGCAGAGCTTTCTCCTAATTTTTTTTTATTTGATCTAGATTAATTCTTGATTTCTCATCATCCACTCTCAAAATTATTGCCTCCATCTTTGTTGCTTTTGGTTTGGTGTTTGGGCCAACTGGATGGTTCTCAAAGCTTGCTCCTGGCTCTACACTTAGGGATTACTCCTGGTGGGGCTTGGGCGAACCACACGGGGTGCTGAGGATTGAACCCAACTTAGCTGCAAGCAAGTTGTAGTATTTTGCTGTAGTATATTGCTGTAGTATCCCTTCTGCTTCAATCATTACCTCCATCTTAAAAAAAACAACAACCTTGTTGTTTAATCATTGGTTAAATCTGTTAGCTACCGGTCATGATTCATATTATTCTTTAATTACATCAGCCAGAATAGATTTATTTGCAGCCAAGAACTCTGGCAAGGTTAGCAGGTGAACATGCTGATAACGAAAGAGAGGGCTAGGGAATAAGGCTGGCAGTGGAGAGACGTTGGCCTGAGGACAGCAGTCCTGGCTCCATCCCTCTGTTGCTTAGCAACTGCTGCAATGCAGGTGTTTCTGGGCAAAGAGGGACATCTGCAAGCTGGAAGAGGCCCTTAGTCTGTATGAGTAGCAATCAAAACTAGTGATTTTTTGATCCCAGAAGAGGCCATGGGGATCAATAATTTTTTTTGTTTATTAAATCATTATTTGATGTGAGAAGTAATATCACACCATCTGAAACAATGTGGAAGTCATATTGGATTTCACCAAACAATACAACTATTATCACCATATTTTCTTGTCTCTAATAATATTTCTCCACAGAGACACATTTTATATTTCTACTGTAGTTCCTATAGCTTTATCTCCTTCTGTCAAGTCAGTTTGTATAGTCACAAGTACCCGCAGAGCTCCTGGCTCCTCCTTGATGTGAAACAGAGGCTTGGAGTCAGAAAGGCTGTGCTGTAGAACACCGGAAATGGGCCCAGGCACAGAATTTAGGTTCAATGGTCACTGGCCGTTAGACAACAAAGTGGAAACCTGTATGAAGTCAATGGTAAAAGCCAGTAACTGGGAGATGAACTAGCCTTAGGGAATAAAAGTCTAGTTAGTCTATAAGACCACTGAGAAATGACCATATCCTAGACCCTCTGCAGGGCATTGCAGATCCGGAGCCTGTAAAATGATTGCCAGAAGTCCTGGCCCTTCTACTTTCTTGTTTTGTGTCCATTTAATTGCCCTAATCTCTGTTTCTTCTTCAGTAAAAGGAACAATAGTGACCTGATACATGGAGATGGAGAAACACAAGCATGAATGTGGATAACTTTTTCGATAAAACAGTTGATGATGCTGAAGGTAAAATAGGAAATTGTTCTTGAGTTTAAATGGTCTTTGTACCAATAATTATTAACCACCGACTGCTAAGATTAATGATAAATCATTGAAGCTTTGCAGAGATCTTTTTTTCTTTTTCCACATATTTTTTCCACTTTTATTTTTCTTTTTGGAGTCCACCTGGTGATGCTCAGGGGTTACTCCTGTCTCTGTACTCAGGAGTTACCCCTAGCAGTGGTCAGGGGACCATATGCCAGGGATCAAACCCGGGTCAGCTGCGTGCAAGGCAAATGCCCTCCTGCTGGATTGTCGCTCTGGCGCTGCTTTGCAGAGATCTTCATTGGTTTTCCCAAGTTTCTCTTTTTGGTAAGTGGTGGGTTGCTGGTATGCCAATTTTTCCAAGTGAAAGTTGGGAATAGTTTGTGATATTTTGGTGAATGGGAAAAGGTTATATAAGATGATCTGATCATGATTACAGACATTTGTTGCTTATAGCTCCCAACCCTTTGGAGGAAGAACTTCCATTTGGAACCTGATGATTTCCAAACAAAATGGTTCTTAGCACATTTGTACTAGAGTTGCTGCAGAGCCATCTGTTCCCCAGCTTTTCTCCACAGCAGGTAATTTATATGGACCTGGCCCATCACTTCCTGCCAAGAGCCCAAATGATCCCCATTTCTTTGGTTTAAATAGTAGAGATTCTAACAGGCTTACTTTACTTTTTGCAGGGTCCTTACTTTTTTTCCCACCCTTGCCACACCCTTCCCACCTTTGCTGTACCATTTTAAAAAAATTTTATTATCTCTCTTCTCTAGATGGGTGCTTATTAAGCTCAGTGTGAAATTACCTAGTGTTTGTTTAAACAGATTTCTGGTCCCACATCAGATTGTGAAGCAGCAGGACTTGGGAGGGGGAATCTGAGAATTTGCAATTAAAATCAGTTTCCGGGCAATGCTGCTGCTGGTGGTCCTCAGACCATATTTTTGAGCCTCAGACACTGGACCCTTATTCTCAAAAGAACTAAGCCCACCCTATGCTTGGAACCCACTCATTTTAGCCCATTTTAACCCTCCTGTCAGCTGCTGGGGACAAGAACAGGAAAGATCTTCTGCATTCATTCAGTGCTTGGTGTAGTTATTAGTCTGGGGAGTCTTCAGGGGGAGTCCTTGTCCTGTTTCCTTGATGGAGTGGGCTGTGGCCTAGGATGGCTTATCTCAGGGAACCTTTGCCCAGTGATGAATGGTTTCTTTTCCCCGAGCCTCAGAGCCATTTTATTCCCTTCAAGTTGGCACATGACCAATTCCCAGGACAGATGTGCTATGCAGTCATAGGGAAATTTATCAAACTGGGAGAACATGGTGCTTGCTGCTTGCTGCAGATTCCTAAGGGTGGTACTTTCCCCTGGTATTTGTGACATAAACTCCCTAAGGGGTGTCTGTGTTGATATGCATGCATGGATACATGCATGTGCATTGTGTGTTTGCGTGTTTTGTGTATGTCTGGTTCACCGTTACTCCTACAGAATTTCTTTTCTGTCTATGTCTCCCTCTTGTGTTCATTGATTTCCACGCTCTAATCTCTCAAATTTATTTTTTTTTCCTTATTTTTCAGTTTGGGTCCAGAGACTCTCACACATGGGGCAGAGCTGTTCCTTGCTCTCCCTGTGCAAAGCCGTTCATGAGGCAGCCGGGAGGCATGGCGGGTTCTAGCCCTGGCCCACCACCTCGGCAGAGCCTCACAACAAGCCAGACCACCGCTCCTCACTCCACGGGCGCCGCCATTTTCCACTTCTGGACTTCCCTCTCGTCAGAACTCCACCCAGCAGACCAGCTCATCACAGCCCGGCTCGCGCAGCCACTTGCGGCGCGCGGTTCATCAATAAATGCTTTATTTGGAGGTGTTTAAAAGAGTTTGCCTCCCGCTCGACAAGCCTGGCAAGCTTCTCGTGTTGTATATGATATGCCAAATTCCAGTAACAATTACATTAGGTCATTCCCATGACCTAATATAATGGTTTGAGGCTCTTTATGTTCCTGTAGCAAGCCGATGCTCCTGGCTCTACTGGCATGAGACAGGACATATGGAGATATTACTGGTGCCCGCTCTAGCAAAGAGATGATCAACGGGAAGATCGTGATTTTTCAGTTTGTTTTTGGCCACACCTGATGATTCTCAGTCATTATTCCTGACTGTCAGGAATTACTCCTGTTGGAACTTGGGGGGTCCATATGGGAAATGAAGTCTTCAGGGATAAGACTTGGCATATATCTTGGATATATCTTGGCATATATCCCCCAGTTCCTATGGTCTCCAGTGAAAAGACATGAGACTTTTATTATTGTTCTTTTTTCCCTTTATTTTTTAAAAATTTTATTATATAACCATGAGATATATAATTACAAAGTTGATCATAATTGGGTTTCTGTCATACAGTGTTCCAGCACCCATCTCTCCACCAGTGCCCATTTCCCACCACCAATGTCCCCAGATTCCCCCGACCCCCAGCCTATCTCTATAGCAGGTACTTTGCTTTTTATTTTTTTATTATTCGTGCTCTTGCATCAGCACCAGGTTAGGGGAAAGGAGGAAGCAGATTGTGCTTAGAGAAAAGTTCTAAAATGCATTTCCTCGCATCCTCAGCTGATTCAAGGGGGTGTCTGAGATAGATGACTCTTCATATCTGTGTTATCTTGGGGGAGTGAGGGGCCTTTATAGCTTCAATGGTCAGTTGCTGGGAAGTTCCTTCATCCCAGGAAGGAACTGGGGCCTTGGACAAGGTGATGCTCCTTGGAGTCCAGCCCCATATCCCATGGCTAGCCATATTTTCAGAGTCTAGGAGTTGAGTCCTTATTTCTGAAAGGGATCTGGACACATTTCACAATGGTTGCCACATAAATATTGTTTATTATGGTCTAAAAATCACCAGTAGTACAGGTCCTGGGATTTCCCTCCCAGGGGAGAAAGGTTTTCAGGAAAGAGCCAAGCCCTGGAGAGGCTCTTCTACATAAAGGAATAAGGTGGAAATCAGTTATACTCAGATGGGTGTGGATTAGCACACATTTCTCAGAGGGGAAAATTAGCAAAGCAAATAACTACTAAACATTTTTACATATCAGAATTTAGGCTGCAGATACTACTCTGGGTATAAGGATTGTGGCAGAGAATGTTAACTGTATCCATGTGTATAAAGAGCTGGTTCATCCTCTGTGTAGGTGCTAAGCTGGGTGCATGTAATTGTACACTTCTAGGGTCTTGACTGGAGAGGGCAGGACTAAAGTGAAAAAATTGGGTCTGCTATTATGCCTTACTCTAGCACCTGATCTGCCTCTTCCAAGTCACACAGCCTTGGAACAGCCTTTAATGACCCCCCTTATCTCACTCTCATCATCTGTGGGAATGGTGAGGATGATTTAGTAGAGGTGTTGTATTCACTGTGTATCAGGGGTGATTCAGTACAGGTGGTTGTAATCACTGTGTACCAGGGGTGATTCAGTACAGGTGTTAGCAATCACTGTGTACCAGGGGTGATTCAGTACAGGTGTTTGCAATCACTGTGTACCAGGGGTGATTCAGTACAGGTGTTTGTAATCACTGTACCAGGGGTGATTCAGTACAGGTGTTTGTAATCACTGTGTACCAGGGATGATTCAGTACAGGTGTTTGTAATCACTGTACCAGGGGTGATTCAGTACAGGTGTTTGTAATCACTGTGTACCAGGGATGATTCAGTACAGGTGTTTGTAATCACTGTACCAGGGGTGATTCAGTACAGGTGTTTGTAATCACTGTGTACCAGGGATGATTCAGTGCAGGTGTTTGTAATCACTGTGTACCAGGGGTGATTCAGTACAGGTGGTTGTATTCACTGAGTACTAGGGATGATTCAATACAGGTGGTTGTAAACTCTGTGTACCAGGGGTGATTCAGTACAGGTGGTTGTAATCACTGTGTACCAGGGGTGATTCAGTACAGGTGTTTGTAATCACTGTGTACCAGGGGTGATTCAGTACAGGTGGTTGTATTCACTGAGTACTAGGGATGATTCAATACAGGTGGTTGTAAACTCTGTGTACCAGGGGTGATTCAGTACAGGTGGTTGTAATCACTGTGTACCAGGGGTGATTCAGTACAGGTGTTTGTAATCACTGTGTACCAGGGATGATTCAGTACAGGTGTTGTATTCACTGTGTATCAGGGATGATTTAGTACACGTGAATGTATTCTCTGTGTACAAGGGATGATTTAGACCAGGTGGTTGTATTCACTGTGTATTAGGGATGATTTAGTACAGGTAGTTGTAATCACTGTGTGCCAGGGATGATTAAGTACAGGTGGTTGTATTCACTGTGTATCAGGGATGATTTAGTACAGGTGGTTGTGTTCACTGTGTATCAGGGACTCCTGAGTCCTGATGTTTCGGATGACCTTTCCTTCCTGTGTCCCAACTATCAGACTCTTTGTATAGAATTGTTAAGTTAGAGGGTAGGGAAGATAGGCAATTACCCTGCCCAGGAAAGATGTTGGGTTCTGAGAAGAAGGGAAGGATGTGCCAGGTAGACCACACCTGGGGTGTGAATCAGGATTTCAGGGCCAGAGCTGCAAAAGAGACCCTGATGGCAACCTCTGAGGGTGCGAGAGGATGTGAATGAGGTAGGAATGTGTGTGATCATGTAACTCATCAGAAGAGCCCCATGGGAAGGAAACACAGGGAAGGTAAGCAATCCACTCCTGGTTTTCTTAGCTGAGATTAGCTGACTTCTGTGTTACATTACCATGCATCTGGTGGAGCACTATTGGGATGTCAGTGTTGTAGCGTTTGGAGATGTTGTGTGGCTGCAAAAGTGGCTGTGTGTTCCAGAAAATTCAGAATATTTAACTGGGCAGTCCGGCTGGAAGCATGGGTCGTTGGAGTGGCTGCAGGGGCTTTGTCTGGGAGGGAACTGGCCTGCAGCCCTCCGAGACGGCCCCAGAGGACTCTAGGCTGAGATTCCGTAGAGTTCTTCTTCCTTCACTCTGTGCTCCCATCTTCTCTCTTCCTTGGCTGTAGAGAATCTCCTTCCATGTCTACTCCATAAGACAGCATTAACTGAGGGTCATTTATAGCAGTTTCCTCAGCTGTCAGACTGGCTGTCTCAGGCTCTGACAAAGGTACTGGACTCCAGCCTCCATGTGTGCTGATGCTCAGCAACAGCTATGTGAGGGTCTGGCTTGCGCTCATCCCAGAGGCAAGACCCTTGAAGTCTCAGCTGTGAGGCCACAGCCTGCAAATGTGATGGAGTATGACAGTGATATTCTTGAGTTTATTCCACAGATTCACAAAGCACACATTGAGACTGGCACACTGAGACTGGCATACTACTGCCAAAAGGAGACCATAAGACCCTTTCCAAAAGCTCCCCTTTCCCCCATTCTCCATTCCAGATGCTCACCTTCCCCAGGTACTAAGAACAGGAAACACTTGCGTGCCCTCTGGTGGCCATATTAGGAACTGTATAGAAGAATAAAAGCAGTTCAAAGGGGATCAATGATACAGCTCTTCTTCTTCTTCTTCTTTTTTTTTTTTTTTTTTTTTTTAAACATTTTATTATACCACCGTGAGATATACAATTACAACGTTGTTCACACTTGGGGGTTTCGGTCACACAGTGTTCCAGAACCCCGCCCTCCACCAGTGCCCATTTCCCACCACCAATGTCCCCAATTCCCCCCCCCCCCCCCACATCCCGCCTAAATGGCAGGTTCTTTATCTCCTCTCCTCTCCCTCTCTCTCTCCTCCTTCTCCCACACATTGTGGGTTGCACTACAATACACTTAGAAGCCATCATTTGCATTTTTTTGTCTGTCCTTAATGCTCAGTTCTATGTTAGCATCAGAACTTTAGACATTTGTTCACTCATGTTCCTTTCTCTATCTAAACCAACCTCTGACTCCCACCCGCTTGTGGTAATTTCCACTTTTGGTAAGATCACCTAGTATATTTATGCCATGCAAATAAATGCAGTCATTCTATGTCTCTCCCTTTCCTTCTGACTAATTTCACTCAACATGATTCTTTCCATATCCATCCATTTATAGCAAAATTTCATAACTTCATTTTTTCTGACAGCTGCATAGTATTCCATCGTGTAGATGTACCACAGTTTCTTTATCCAGTCATCAGTTCTCGGGCATACTGGTTGTTTCCAGGTTTTGGCTATTGTGAACAGTGCTGCTATGAAAATAAAAGTGCGGATTGTGTTTCCGCTGTGCGTTTTGGCTTTCCAGGGTATATTCCCAGGAGCGGTATGGCTGGGTCAAAGGGGAGCTCAATTTCTAGTCTTTGGAGGAATGTCCATATTGTTTTCCAAAAAGGTTGTACAAGTCGACATTCCCACCAACAGTGTATGAGAGTCCCCTTTTCCCCCACATCCACGCCAGCACTTGTTGCTTTTACCCTTTTGGATATGGGCCATTCTCTGTGGTGTGAGGTGATATCTCATTGTTGTTTTGATTTGCATCTCTCTGATGATTAGTGATGATGAGCATTTTTTCATATGCCTTTTTGGCCATTCGGATTTCTTCCTTGTCAAAGTTTCTGTTCATCTCCTCTCCCCATTTTCTAATGGGGTTGGCTGTTTTTTTTTATATAGCTGTACCAGTGCCTGATATATCCTGGATATTAACCCCTTATCAGATGGGTATTGGGTGAATATTCTTTCCCATTCCGTCGACTGTCTTTCTATCTTGGTCACTGTTTCTTTCGAGGTGCAGAAGCTCTTCAGTTTCATGTAGTCCCATATATTTATATTTTCTTCTAGTTGCTTTGCTAATGGTGCTTCACCTTTGAAGATGTCTTTAGCATCGATGTCGTGGAGGGTTTTTCCTATATTTTCTTCAACATACTTTATGGATTCAGGTCTGACATTGAGATCTTTAATCCATTTTGAACTGATTTTTGTGCAAGGTGTTAGACACAGGTCCAAATTCATTTTTTTACATGTAGCTGTCCAGTTTTCCCAGCACCACTTGTTGAAGAGGCTTTCCCTTACTCCAGTTTGGACTCTTTGCACCTTTATCAAAGATTAACTGATCATGTCTTTGAGGGTGGGTGTCAGGATACTCAACTCTATTCCATAGGTCCACCGGTCTGTTTTTATTCCAGTACCATGCAGTTTTAATTACTGCTGCTTTGTAGTACAGTTTGAGGTTGGGAAAGGTGATGCCTCCCATCTTCTTCTTCCCAAGGATTGCTTTAGCTATCCGTGGGGGCTTATTATTCCATATGAATTTCAGAAGTGTTTGGTCAATTTCTTTTAAAGAATGTCATGGGAATCCTTATAGGAACCGCATTGAATCTGTACAACGCTCTAGGGAGTATTACCATCTTAACAATGTTAATTCTCCCCATCCATGAGCAGGGAGTGTGTTTCCATTTCCTCGTGTCCTCTTTTATTTCTTGAAGCAGTGTCTTGTAGTTCTCTTTGTATAGATCCTTTACACACTTGGTTAAGCTGATTCCTAGGTATTTGATTTTCTGTGGCACAATTGTGAATGGAATCAATTTCTTAATATCCCTTTCTTCTCTTTCGTTATTTGTGTATAGGAAAGCCACCGACTTTTGGGTATTGATTTTGTACCCTGCCACTCTACTATACCTATCTATTGTTTCTAAGAGTTTTTGGGTCGAGAGTTTAGGGTTCTCTAGATATAATATCATGTCATCTGCAAATAATGATAGCTTGATTTCTTCCTTGCCTATCTGGGTGCCCTTAATGTCCTTTTCTTCTCTGATTGCTATGGCGAGTACCTCCAGTACTATATTGAATAAAAGAGGTGAGAGAGGGGGGCAACCTTGTCGTGTTCCTGATCTTAAGGGGAAGGCTTTCAATTTTTCCCCCATTGAGAATGATACTCGCTGTGGGCTTTTTGGTAGATGACTTTGACTATCTTGAGGAAGCTTCCTTCAATTCCCATTTTCTGGAGGGTTTTAATCATGAATGGGTGCTGGATCTTGTCAAATGCTTTTTCTGCATCTATCGATAGGACCATATGGTTTTATTTTTTCTCTTATTGATGTGATGTATTATGTTGATCTCCATTCCAGATG
>JAJIBD010031054.1:0-28511 GCA_021461705.1 Cryptotis parvus | reverse complement strand
TTTTTGATCCATTTTGCCACCCTGTGTCTCTTGATTGGTGCATTGAGGCCATTGATGCTGAGAGAGATTATTGTCATAGGATTTTGCACTATCTTTTTGGGTAAGTTTGTTGCACTGTTAGGGTTTGTCTTGTCTTACAGCAGCTCCTTCAGACCTTTTTAAAGTTGGTTTTGAGTCTATGAAGGTCTTGAGCTGTTGTTTATCTACGAAGTTGTGTATTTTTCCTTCATAACTGAGTGTGAATCTGGCTGGGTAAAGAATTCTTGGTGAGGCCTTCATTTCATTTAGTATTTTCACGATATCCCGCCATTGTCTTCAGGCTCAGAGTGTTTCCTCTGAAAAATCTGCTGTATCTTAGGGATTTTCTTTTGTATGTGATTTCCTTCTTTGATCTTGCTGCTTTCAGTGTTCTATCTTTATCTATGGTTCTTGTCATTTTAATTAGGATATGTCTTGGAGTATTCTTATTTGGGTTTATTTTAGATGGTACCCTTTGAGCCTCCTGAATCTGGGTGCAAGCACTCTTAAGTTCTGGAAAATTCCTCAGCAATGATTGCTTTGATGGTTGCTTCTTCATCAGCGTTTTCTTCTTGTCCCTCTGGGATTCCAATGATTCTTACATTATTCCTTTTGGCTTCATCTTATTATCTCTTGTCTGTTCATTTGCTGTGAGTCTTTTTTCCATCTTATTTGTTGCTGCCGAGAAAGTCTATGCACCTCATCTTTGAGCTCATTGATTCTGTCCTCAGCAGCTGTGACTCTACTGCGAAGGCCTTCCAGTGAGTTTTTAATTTCCCCCAACTCATTTTTAATATCTGTTATTTCTGCTTGCATTTTCATTTCCATTTTCCTCATTTATGCTTTCATGTCCTCTTGCATTTTATTGGCTCTGTGTTCCATTGCTTCTTTGAGCTCCTTATGCATCCTTAACAGCTCCCTTAAAAATTGCTTATCGGAGAGGTTATACAGCTCATCATTATTACTTGGCTCATCTTGGCAGGTGTCTTCGCTCATGGAGCTTGATAGAATTCTGTGTTGCTTCACCATTATGATTGTTACAGGTTGCAACTTGACTGTACTTGTGTGACTGGATAGTAGAGTGGGAGTTGTCTGTTCACCGAAGTTTTGTGGGATGTGGGAATATTGTGACTATTAGATGTGGGGAGTATTGTGGCTATGTACCCCGGTTTTCCTATATAGGATATTCAAAAAACTGATTGTTTTGCGCGACGCCTAGCACCAGTGTGGTTTTGGGTTTTGAGGTGTGAAACCTGGGTTTCAGACTGGTGTTGGGGGCGGAGGGGTGCGGAGGAGTCGGCCGGTCCGAGGAATGGCGAGGCTTTAGCAGTGCTTCAGGCTGCCAGCAAGCCCCTTTGTTGTCTGGCTAATCCGTGTGTGTGGCCGGGGTGGGGGCAAAAGAGATTCCAAATGACATGGAGGAGAGCTGGCAGGGTCAGAGAGTTGGGTGCAGGGCAGTCGGTCAGGTCCGAGGAATGGCGAGGCTTTGGCAGCACTCCAGGCTGTCAGCAAGCCCTTTTGTTGTCTGTTTTATCAGAATCACTAATAATTTGATTTGTTTTCCTTTACATCATTCTTTGGAGTCTAATGCAATGTTAGAATTGCTGTAGCTATGGGCAGCAACCATAACTGAATAGGGAGAGATCACAAAAAAATGGCAATAGTACAAGGTCTCTGAACATGCAACAATTAAAAATTAATTTGAAATCAATTCCTTAATAAATCTGAGGTGTTCCTGGGGGTTCTTGCCCATGTTCCATTTCTAAAATGAAAGGAAATTACAAATGGAAAATGTTTAAGTAGCCCTGGGCTGGAACAAGGGCCAGCAGTTTTTCTCATGAAGGATTAAACAGGAAGTTTTTTAGGGCTTTACAATATACTTATCAATGAAGAGTTAGAATAAAATCTAAATAATTGGCATACACTAGATAATTATTGACCAACAAAAGGAACTGCTTCATCTGCTTCTGTTTAATAAAGTGAAAACTGTATATTTAGATCTTTTCAGGCTATATTGACTCAGTAGCTTTCCATAGTCTAATGATTCAACAAAAACTGGGAAAGGGCCAGATATAGCCTTCGTGTCTGCCTGTCAGTCCTGATCTGAGGGTTGTGCATATTTTTCATGTGACTGAAGAAATAGCACAGGGGTTATGGTACTTATCTTGCACACAGTCCAACCACTGGCACCACATACGATCACCTGAGCACTGTCAAGAGTGTTCTCTGAATGCCACCAGGTGAGGCCCAAATCCTTACCCCCCAAAAGAGTATTCTTCATATGAAATCTGCTGAAATTGAAGTTATTTGCTTCTTTTAACCCTCCACTTTTCCCTAAGTCTATTATTTCCACTGCGGTTCATGCCCCTCCTCCTAGTCTTATTGACCAGAATATACTTCTCTTCCAGATTCACAAACATTCTTTCATGCTATGAAGCTCGTGGAAAGAAGAAAGATCATTTGTTCCAAATCTGTTTGAACACTCAAAGCATAGTGGGAACTAGCAAAGTAGAAGACACAGAGCCTGTGGTGGCTGGGAGGGTCAGTTTTAGGGTGGGTTATATTTTCTTTCCCCACTTCCTTTCCTAAAACAAAGTTCACCCACCCCACCATCACTTTCTTGACCCTTCCTGACTGACAAGACAGAAATTTATCTATGAATCATTCCTAGAATATAAGAACTGAAAAGTCTGTTTCTGGGAAAGATTTTCTTCACTAAAGAGAGGGGGAAGGAGACAGAAGGGAGATATAAGAGCAGAAATCACAGCCTTTCTTTGCTTTCTACTTTTTGGTGATGCAATGTAAAAGTAGGATATTTGGAGCTGTTGCAGCCATCATGCAATCATGAGGGAAATCTAATCACCTATTTAGACTCACAATGTTATTAATTCACTGCAAACCCTTTTAAGTTCTCTTCCCTCTGTGCTACACATGATAGGAGATAATGAATTGTCCTGGCAGGAATCTTATTTCTGCCTTACATAGACAGTCTTCATTCTTGTGAAGTTTCTGTTTCAGAGGGGTGAGAGGCAAAATCGAAGTATATGATTAACAAAACATAAAGTACCAAATTCAGAGAATGCAACATGCTACTAGTATATTTTCAGTGCCTCTTGATTTAAAAAAAGTCAAAACTGGTTTCAAAAGATAGTACAGCAGAATCCACCAGGAGCGATCCCTGAGTGCAGAGCCAGGAATATGCCCAGAGCACTACTGGGTATATCCCCAAACAAAAACAATAGCAAAAAGTCAAAACCACATATTAATTATTTTATCCTTGGTAGCTTTGTTTTATCTACACCAAAATATGTGCCTATCTCTCCCCCGAGTTGCTACCTTATAGCCACTTTCCACTTAACAAGCCAGGCTCTTGAAAATTATCTTGCTTTTATTATTACTCTTACTATCTTCACTTCCTATTCTGTCCCTCTAACTCCTCAAATGTCAGTACTCTGCCTCTCTTTCACACACACCACTCCATCAAGCTCCTCTCAACAGTCACCTGAGACTTCCACCACGATAATGATCCCAGATACAGTTTTTACCACTTAACGTGTTTGACCTCTCCTCTGCTAATAGTATTTACTGTGCCTCCCTGATTCCAAGCTTTCCCCGTTTCCTTTTATAGCTGTCTTTGTTGCTGGCTTTTCTTTGCTGATTCTGAAGTAGTGTTCCCTCATGTTCACAACAGAGTTCTCTTTATTTTCTTCTCTCCTACATATTCTCCTTTAATAGTCTCATAATTACTACCTAAAGTGAGTAATAAAAGATATATTTAGTTTCAAGTTAAATGGACAGTTCTACTTGAATGTCTTAAAAGTATCTTAAGCTCAACATGACCCCATCAATCACCATCTTTCCCTGATCTCAGTGAATGCCCCCACAATCCACCAAGCTACACAGGTCTATGCTCTAGGCATAGTCTTGACATCTCTGTTCATGATTTGGCAAATGTTGCTCATTCCTTCTGCATGGGTCACTCTTTCTCTTGTGTTGACATGTGGAGAATGCCACTGCTGCTGCCGCTGCTACTACTACTACTACTACTACTACTACTACTACTACTACTATTACTACTGCTGCTACTGCTAACGCTAATGCTAATACTAATACTTTCTTCTTCTTCTTCTTCCCTTCTTCTTTCTTCTTTCTTCCACAGCTGTGCTCAGAGCTTACTCCCTGGCTCTGTGCTCAAGGGTCATCTTGGTGATTCTAGTGGACAGTTTGAGATGTTGAGATTGAACCCAGGATGGCCATGTGCAATATAGTACCCACTGTAATATCTTTCCAGCCCCAGGTAGGTAACATAGTGTTAACTTTGTGGTTTTGATATAAAAGTTACTGCACCTTCACCACCAACATGTGTATTTTGTTGTTTTGGTTTTCAGTTAGATTAAATATTCCCCAAAGGACCAGAGTGATAGTTCATCAGGTAAAGCACTTGCCTTGAGCATAGGCAACCTGGGTTAGATCCCCAGCATCGCATATGGTACTCTGAGCACCACCAGGAGTAATTCCTGAGCACAGAGACAGGAGTAATGCTCAAGCATCACTAGAAATGTCCCCAAACAAACCAAAATAATAATAATAATGATAATAGTAATAATAATTAAAACATGTCCCAGAAAATCAAATCATATTATTTTCTTCTATATGATTCTCCTCCAATTAATGGACTTCAACACAACTCAAACAAAATTATCCCTAATTCCAAATGGGCAAAATTTTAGTGCATTTTATAAGTTTTCCTTATGATCTATTATATCATTACATTCTGCATCATAGGTCCTTAGCAAATATTTTTAGATATCTAACACTAAGCTAGGGGTTTTCCTACACACTAATCCCTGTTGCTTCTAGACATTGTGGGAAACACCATGTGGATGGATTCATGTATTTTGTGATGATGAAGAGCACCTGCTTTAAGAATGTTCATCATCAAAACTCTCCTTATACATCACTTAGTAACATAATTATAGTTATAATAAATGTCTTCTACAATTGCATTTCTGGCTACTTTGTTTTTCAAGAATTTTTTTACATAGTATTTAGTAAAGTATATTAAAAATATGAGTTTTTTTAATTTTTTTATCATACCACCATGAAACATACAGTTACAAAGGTGTTCATAATTGGTTCTTGGTAATACAGTATTCCAGCACCCATCCCTCCACCAGTGCCCCATTTCCACCACCAATGTACCCTCCCCTCCTGTCCCCCACCCGCTTTAATAGCAGGTACCCCAGTTTCCTCTCTTTCTCTCTCTATCTCTCTCTCTGTCTCTGCATCTCTCTCCTCTTATTTTTACACATTGTGGCTAGCCCTGCAGATATTTAGAGTTTATCACTTAAGTCTCTTTGTGTATATTCAGTGGTGAGTTTTAATCAGCCATTACCATTTCCCATATATATTAAAACACTGCTATCTATATCCTATTAATGAATGCAGTCATTCTATATCTGTCCTTTTCTTTCTGACTAATTTCACTCAGCATGATAGACTCCATGTCCATCCATTTGCAGGTAAATTTCATAATTTCATCCTTTCTGACAGCCGCATAGTATTCCATAGTGTAAATGAACCACAGTTTCTTTAGCCAGTCCTCTGTTCTCGGGCATTTAGGTTGTTTCCAGATTCTAGCTATAGTGAATAGCGCAGAGATGAATAAAGAAGTACAGATAGTGTTTCTGCTATGTGTTTTTCGGTCTCTAGGGTATATTCCCAGGAGTGCTATTGCTGGATCAAATGGGAGCTCAATATCTAGCTTTCGGAGAAATGCCCATATTGTTTTCCAAAAAGGGCTGGACCAGTCGGCACTCCCACCAGCAGTGGATGAGAGTCCTTTTTTCCCCACATCCACGCCAGCACCGGTTGTTCTTGCTGTTTTGGATGTGTGCCAGTCTCTGTGGGGTGAGATGGTACCTCATTGTTGTTTTGATTTGCATCTCCCTGATGATTAAAGATGAAGAGCACTTTTTCATATGCCTTTTGGCCATTCGAATTTCTTCTTTTTTGGAAGCTTCTGTTCATTTCTTCTCCCCATTTTTTTGATGGGGTTGGCTGTTTTCTTCTTGTGGAGTGCTACCAGTGCCTGATATATCCTGGATATTAACCCCTTGTCAGATGGGTATTGGGTGAATATCCTTTCCCACTCTGTGGATTGTCTTTGTATCTTGGTCACCGTTTCTTTTGAGGTGCAGAAGCTTTTCAATTTTATATAATCCCATTTGTTTATCATTGCTTCCATTTGCTTGGTCAGTGGTGTGTCGCTCTTTAAAGATACTTTTCGCTTAGATGTCGTAGAGTGTTTCTCCTATGTTTTCTTCGATGTACCTTATAGATTCATGTCTGATATCGAGATCTAGAATCCATTTTGATCTGACTTTTGTGCATGGTGTTAGAAGGAGGTCTAAGTTCATTTTTTTACACGTAGCTGCCCAGTTTTCCCAGCACCATTTGTTGAAGAGGCTTTCTTTGCTCCACTTAATATTTTTTGCTCCTTTATCGAAGATTAAGTGGTTGTATATTTGTGAGTGCATTTCAGGATACTCAGTTCTATTCCATAGGTCTACGGGTCTGTCTCTATACCAATACCACACTGTCTTAATTACAACTGCTCTGTAGTAGAGCTTCGAGGTTGGGGAAAGTGATACCTCCCATATTTTTTCCCAAGGATTGCTTTAGCTATTCGTGGGGTTTTATTATTCCATACAAATTTCAGGAGTGTTTGTTCAATTTCTTTGAAGAACATCATGGGTATCTTTATAGGGAGCGCATTGAATCTGTATAAAGCTCTAGGGAGTATTACCATTTTGATAATGTTAATCCTTCCAATCCATGAGCAGGGAATGTGTCTCCATTTCCTCAGGTCTTCTTTATTTCCTGAAGTAACGTTTTGTAGTTTTCTTTGTAGAGATCCTTTACATTCTTTGTCAAACTGATTCCTAGGTATTTGATTTTCTGGGTGCAATTGTGAATGGGATAGTTTCTTTAATGTCCCTTTCTTCTCTTTTGCTGTTTGCATATAGGAAGGCCATTGACTTTTGGGTATTGATTTTGTACCCTGCTACTCTACTATAAGAATGTATTATTTCTAGGAGCCTCTTGGTAGAGAGTTTTGGGTTTTCCAGGTATAATATCATGTCATCTGCAAATAGTGATAACTTGGCTTCTTCCCTTCCTATCTGGATGCCCTTAATGTCTTTTTTCTTCCCTGATTGCTATGGCAAGTACTTCCAGTACTATATTGAATAGAAGTGGTGAGAGTGGGCAGCCTTGTCTTGTCCCTGATCTTAAGGGGAAGGCTTTCAGTTTTTCCCCCATTGAGAATGATGCTCGCTGTGGGCTTGTAATAGATGGCCTGGATTATCTTGAGGAAGGTTCCTTCAATCCCCATTTTACGGAGAGCTTTCATCATGAACGGGTGTTGAATCTTGTCAAATGCCTTCTCTGCATCTATTGATATGATCATATGGTTTTTATTTTTCTTTTTTGTTGATATGATGTATTATGTTGATTGACTTGCGGATGTTGAACCATCCTTGCATTCCCGGGATGAATCCCAATTGGTCATGGTGTACAATCTTTTTGATGACCCTTTGGATTCTATTTACTAGTATTTTGTTGAAGATCTTAGCATCTGTATTCATCAGGGAGATTGGTCTGTAGTTTTCCTTTTTTGTGACATATTTGTCTGCTTTGGGTATCAGGGTGATATGTGCCTCGTAAAAGCTATTTGGGAGTATTTCTGTTTCTTCAATTTGCCGGAAGAGCTTAAAAAGAATTGAGAGTAGGTCCTCTTTAAAGGTTTTGTAGAATTCACTGGTGAATCCATCTGGGCCTGGGCTTTTGTGTTTGGGGAGACTTTTTGATTACCGATTCTATTTCCTCGATGGAGATAGGTTTGTTGAGGTATTCCAAATCTTCTTGTTGCAGACTTGGGAAGCTATAGGAATTCAGGAATTTGTCCATTTCTTCTAGGTTCTCTTGTTTCGTGGCACAGGCTCTCATAGTAATCTCTGATGATCTTTTGAATTTCTGTGTTTTCCGTTGTGATGTCCCCGCTTTCATTTCTGATTCTATTTATTTGGGTTCTCTCTTTTCCTTTTCTTACAAGTCTTGCAAGTGGTTTGTCAATCTTGTTTATTTTTTCAAAGAACCAGCTTTTGGTTTCGTTGATGTTCTGGATTGTTTTTTGACATTCCATCTCATTGACTTCTGCTCTAAGTTTTATTATTTCTTTCTTTCTGCTTGGGTTGGGCTCCTTTTGTTGATCACTCTCCAAGATCTTAAGTTGTGAAGTCAGACTGTTTATGATGGCCTTTTCTTCTTTTCTGATGAATGCCTGAAGAGCTATGAACTTGCCTCTTAACACTGCTTTTGCTGTATCCCACAAGTTCTGGTAATTCGTGTCTTCAGTCTCATTTGTTTCAAGGAATCTTTGGATTTCCTCTTTGATTTCTTTTATGACTTGCTGGTTGTTCAGCAGTGAGCTGTTTAGTTTCCAGGTACTTGGTATTGGTCTCCCGTTTTTGTGTACAATTAACTTCTATTTTCAGTGCATCATGGTCTGAAAAAATAGTTGGCACAATTTCTATCTTCTTGATTTTATGGAGGTATGATTTATGGCTCAGCATGTGATCTATTTTTGAGTATGTTCCATGTGCACTGGAGAAGAAAAGTGTATTCAGCTTTTTTGGGGGATGAAATGTCCTGTATATGTCTACCAGCCCTCTTTCTTCCATCTCTCTCTTTTAGGGCCAGTATTTCCTTGGTAAGTTTCAATCTTGTTGATCTATCCAGGGTTGATAGAGCAGTGTTGGAAGTCTCCAACTACAATTGTGTTGCTGTCAATGTCTTCTTTGAAGTCTATTAGTAGTTGTTTTAGGTATTTTGCTGGCCCCTCGTTGGGTGCATATATGTTTAATAGCGTGATTTCTTCCTGATATATGCATCCCTTGACTATTAACAAGTGACCTTCACTGTCCCTTCTGACCTTCTTCAGCCTGGAAGTCTATGTTGTCAGATACCAGTATGGCTACCCCAGCCTTTTTGGATGGGTTGTTTGAGTGAAGGATTGTTTTCCAGCCTTTTATTTTGAGCCTGTCTTTGCTCCGATTGTTCAGGTGTGTTTCTTGAAGGCAGCAGAATGTCGGATTCAATTTTGTGATCCATTTTGCCACTCTTTGTCTCTTAACTGGTGCATTAAGACCGTTGACATTGAGAGAGATTATTGTCATGGGATTTTGTGCCCTTTTTCTGTATAGGTTGGTTGTTCTTTTGGGTTATGTCTCGTCTTATAGTAGATCATTCAGTCCTTCTTTTAAGGTTGGTTTTGATTTTACAAAGTTCCTAAGCTGTTGTTTATCCAAGAAGTTGTATATCTGTCCTTCAAATCTGAGTGAGAGTTTAGCTGGATAAAGAATTCTTGCTGAGGCGTTCATTTCATTAAGTTTTTTTACTATATCCCACCACTGCCTTCGGGCTTGGAGGGTGTCTTCTGAGAAGTCTGCTGAAAGTCGAATGGATGCTCCTTTGTACACAATTTCCTTCTTTGATCTTGCTGCCTGAAGAATTCTGTCTCTGTCTATGGCATCCATTACTTTGACTAGGATGTGTCTTGGGGTCTTTCTATTGGGGTCTCTTCTTGTTGGTACGCCGTCGGGCTTCTTGGATCTGGATGCCTTCATCCTTTAACTCGGGAACTTTTCAGCCAGGATGTTTTTAACTGTTTTAATTTCCTTGGGGTTACTTTCCTGTCCCTCTGGGACTCCGATGATTCTTATGTTGTTCCGCCTGGCTTCATCCCATTGTTCTCTGTTCCGTTGCTGATCCATTTTCCGATCTTTTTCCATCTTATGTAGTTCTCTGAGTGCTTTCTGCAGCTCATCTTCAGTCTCACTGATTCTCTCTCTCCGCTGCTGTTATCCTACTGTTGAGAGCCCCCGATTGTGTTTTTCATTTCATCTACTGAGTTTTTAAGTGATAATATTTCTCTTTGCATGGTTCTCATTTCTGCTCTCATTTCCTCCCGTAGTTTATTGACTGCCCTTTCAACTGCTTCGTTTATGTTCTCCTGTATTTTATTGGACATCTGCTCAATTTTTTCGTTGAGCTCCTTAAACATCCTACCAATTTCCTCTCTAATTTCATTGTCAGAGTGATCATGCATATCTGTATTCTTTTTTGATTCTTCACGGTCAATACCTTCATCTGTTCTTCGAGCTGGGGATCTGGCGTTGTTTTCCCATGGTGTTGCGGTGTTCAGGGATAGATTCCTCTAGTGTACTGTTTCTTTTTTTCTTGAGGGTATTACCTACCCCTTGGTGTTGAATTTCCTAGTTTTAGTAATAATAAGCGGCCGCATAGCGGCCGCCTCGCCTGCCAGCCAAGCACCCCAGAGACTCTACCTGAGATGCAGACAGGCCGGGTGAGAGTTCAAAATGACGGTTTACTTCCGGTTCCGCTCGGACTTCTGGGGGTTGTATTTCCACCTTTCTGCCGAGACCTGGGGCTCTACCACAGCCCCAGGCACCCGCCTCGGCCAGCCCAAGCGCACCCCAGAGACTCTACCTGAGATGCAGACAGGCCGGGGTGAGAGTTCAAAATGACGGTTTACTTCCCGGTTCTGCTCGGACTTCTGGGGGTTGTAGTTCCACCTTTCTGCCGAGACCTGGGGCTCTACCACAGCCCCAGGCACCCGCCCCGCCAGCCGCAGACCCCAGAGACTCGACCTGAGATGCAGACAGGCCGGGGTGAGAGAAAAAAATATGAGTTTTTTTTTAAACAGGCTGCATAGATGCTTAGTGAGATTGAAACCAAGTGGTTTTATATTCTCTGACTGCTTCACTAATCTTCACTACCTAATTGCTAAAGCAAAATATCTGTTAAATTCTTGGGGAAATAAAGTTTTTCCTTTGATTCACACCCTAACCAAAAGTTTCCTGCCTCATTGACTAGGCACTTTTTGTGCTAACTTGTTTCTAGTGAAGCAATTTTCCTGTCACTTAAACATGCACCTTCTTTGCTATTAACTGTCAACTAAATAGTGGCCCAGTCTACATTTTCCAGTTCTGTGGTATAAATGCCACACTGTGGCCCACTGCCAGCAATTTTTATCTTCATTGTCTACACACCAACATCCACATACAAGGAAGATGAAATTGAGAAATTCTACATGGAACTGGAGGAGTTCTATAAAAAAGATCACACCTTCTACAAGATCATTGTCGGTGATTTTAATACCAAGATAGGACTGAGAAGATCAGCTGAAGAACTCCACATCGGGACCCATGGCCTAGAATGGAACAAACAGCGTGAGAGACTATCTGAGTTCATCATGTCCACCAAGACCATTCATGGGAACTCACTGTTCCAGAAGGCTGAAGCGAAACGTTGGACATGGGAATCTCCTGGTGGGCAGTTCCACAATGAAATTGACCACATCATCTTCAATTAACGGTTTTGTCTGACCGATATAGCTGTCGCCCAAATTCCAAACAGGATCGGACCACCGCTCTCCTTCATACAAAATTCTACTTCACGCAATGGGGAGAAAAGGCTGCAAAGTTTAAGAAGAGAACTCCGAGAACGCACCACTAACTGGGAACTTTTTGGCACCATTGCAGCAACATGGGAAGATACCATCATTGATGACATCGATGAAGAATACAACTGACTGGTTCAGCACCTCCATGATTGTGCAAAGAATGCCGAGAGAGAGAAAGACACAAAAGGACACCTGTCTTCAGAAACTCTCGAGCTCATTCGCTAACGTAGCAAGGCACGCAGCCTCAGACGACCAAATGCTAATGTCCAAGCTTGCAAAGTGGTGCAGAGAAGTGATAAAGGAAGACCTCAAAGACAGAAGAGCAGAAATACTGGAAGATGCAGCAGAAGCCAGGAAGAGCATTCGCACCGCCCGCCTGTCCTTTTGCCAACTATAAGACCAAGATGACTGCCCTCCGGACGCCCCTGATGGATCTATCACATCTTTCAGAAAGGCAATGGAGAAGATTATCCATGACTTCTACTCAGATCTCTTTGATAGCCACATCCACCTGCCCACATACCAAATTCCACAGGATGGATATGTCATTCCCAATGTTCTCGCTTCTGAAATCCGACATGCCATCTCGTTAGTAAAGAAGGGAACAGCACCAGGCCCAGACAAAGTCAGACCCAAACACATGAAGAATCTGCTGTTGGTACTCATCAATACACTAGCTTGGCTCTTCACACGCTACCTGTCCGAATGCAAGGTACCCTCCCAATGGAAAACCAGCAGGACAGTTCTACTGTTTAAGAAGGGATACATCCATGACATCGGCAACTATCGCCCCATCTGCCTGTTGTCCGTCATCTACAAGCTGTTCACTCGAGTCATCCTGAACAGGATTGGCAGAACAATGAAGGACAACCATGCGAGCAAGCAGGCTTCCGGAAAGGATTCAGCACAATCGACCATATCCACACGGTAACCAAGCTCATTGAGGTTTGTAGGGAGTACAAGATGCTGCTCTGTCTCACGCTTCATTGATTTAAAGAAAGCCTTTGATTCTGTGGAGACTGAAGCAGTCATCGAAGTCCTAGTCAAACAGGGTGTTCAAACCCAATACATCAAGATCCTTCGTGAGCTGTATTACGGATTCACCACCAGGATCTCACCATTCTACAAGGAGGTGATCATTGATGTCAAAAGAGGGGGCTCGACAGGGTGATACCATTTCACCAAAAACTCTTCAGCGCCACCCACCAAAACATCATGCGACAATTAGAATGGGAAGGAATGGGAGTGAAGGTAGATGGTCAGCAACTCCACCACCTCCACTTTGCTGATGACATCGCTCTAATAACACCAAACATTAGCCAAGCAGCACAAATGCTGGCTGACTTCGACCGAGAATTGGAAAGATAGGTCTACAGCTGAATCTAAAGAAAACTATGTTTATGAAAAATGAACTAGTTCCGGAGGCCCCTTTCACTCTCAATGGAACAAACATCTCTGAATGCAACAGTTATGTGTACCTAGGTCGAGAAGTCAACGTGATGAACAACCTAAAACCTGAGCTGCACAGGAGGAAGAGAGCGGCATGTAATGCCTTCAAAGGCATCGAAGAAATAGCTAAAAGGACAAAAGAACCTCCAGCTCCGGGCACATCTCTTTGACTCCACCGCTTCTCCCTACATTAACATACGCCTCAGAGACCTGGGCCCTACAAAAGCAGGATGAGAATGCTATTCGGGTCTCCCAGAGAGGAATCGAAAGAGCTATGCTTGAATATCATGCCTCACTCAAGTGAGAGAAGGAATCCGGAGTTCCGACCTCCATTGCTATTCCATAATCAGGGATGCTGTCTCGTTTGCCAAGGCATCAAAAAATCAGATGGGCTGGACTTGTAATGCGATTTGGAGATGACCGCTGGACTAGAGCCATTACTGACTGGATCCCACGGGATGTCAAAAGATCACGTGGCCACCCACCTACAAGATGGTCAGACTTCTTTGTCAACCTTTCTGAAGGAACAATTTGAGGCTCTTCATATTCCTGAATCAACCAGATGCCATTGGGCTACATTGGCACGTGATAGGGTCCAATGCAAATGTTACTGGCGCCCGCTCGAGCAATCGATGAATAACGGGATTCAAGTGATCAAGTCAAATGCCCCACATTAGAGTAGAAATCTATTCACTTTAAAGTATCTTTAACTATTAATAATTATTTTCCATTACTATTCCTTTTTAAGAATTCAAGTGGAAAACTTAGAAAACAAAATATAATTTTATGCAAATATCAATTAACATCTACCCATAAAACTTCTACATATATGTGTAAAATAACAGTGGATATTATGAGAAACATCTTCCACTTCTGAGGAACACACACACACACACAATATGCTTGGTGTTGACAACTGATAGTGATGACCACAGAGAAAGTAAAGAGTTTGAAAAGGTTTTATTACAAGGCTCTGGTGGACATGAAAGGCTCCCAAGCACATCTAAAAATATTTGAGAAAGCAGAGAAAGAAGAATGAATGACTTTGAGGGGTTTGGCACAGTTGGTGCGGAGAACACGCATGTCCCCAAACACAATCTAGTGCTTGCACAATGGGACCATTCTGCCAACATTGAAAAAAGAAACGCCCAGGCTTTCTTTTACTAGCTTGCTCAGAAGTGGGGCTAAGGGGATGAGAGTAGTGGAAATGGACTCTATATTATGAGAGTTAAAACCAACCAAATCAGGGAACTTTGCTATGGTAATGTAACACCTCTCAAATCTTTAGGTCTGACAAAAATATACACTGATTACTCACATACCTCAGTTGTTTGCTCCACTAATCTTGCCTAAACTTACTCCCCTATTCAAGTCGGATCTCAGCTGGCCTTGCCTGGGTAACTACTGTGACTTAGCTCCCCTGTCTAATCCTCCACCAGGCCAGGACAGCCTTGCTATCATGGCAAAGGTGCAAGAGGAAGCAAGCCTAATCCACTAACCCTTTCTATGTTTCTGCTTCCTGCTTCTGGCACTTGGACTAAACTCCTTTTGGTCAAGTAAGGAATGTTGTGGTCAAACCTAGAATCAGAGGGAAGGCAAAAAAAAAAAGATACTACAGAGCAAAGTATTGGGCCCATTTTAGTAACCTACTTTTACTGATGAATAGATTTTTAACAAACTACCACAACTTTTGTTTGTTTGACCATGGGGTGGGGGTGGGGAGGTGTCCACATCCAGTAGCCTTCAGAGGCTTCTCCTGCCTCTGCTCCTGGCAATGCAAAGCTTGAGCTCAGCCCATCCATTTAGCGCACTAACCCTAACAACTACAAATGTTGATCTTGCTTGACAGTAATAAAAGGCGAGTCAATTCACTGAACTATTTCACTATTAAGTGGTAAGCACTATACTTAGAAATAGACCACAAAAATAATAGTGCTAAGAAATATGTAATCTGATATGAGGGATAGTAAAGAAATTAATATATTATTCAAAATGAAGTCAAGCCCCATGTGATACACACAACAGAATTTAAGGTAGCAGAGAAAAAAATTAAGTGAATTCTTTCCACTTGTTTTGCCATAGATTTCATAGCTAATTTAGTGAATTTTATTATAACTAAATTTCCTCTTGATTTTGAAGCCATGGAACAAAAAAATGGGGGTGAGGGATGGAGGGTGCTGACTGACTGAGGCTCCCCAGAAAAATGACTTCATAAAAATGCAGATTATTTAGGAAGCAAAACTAGATTGTAAATTCTGCTCAGCAGAAAGTCATTTGGTTCTTTTGTTGCTCCATTACACTTAGTAGCGATCAAGTCTCAAACAAAATTTATTGCATACCTCAAGTTATACAAGCTATTTTGCAGGAAATTTGCAAGAAACCTGGATGCTTAGCAAAGAGAAGCAAAGACAATGCAAAACAGTATCTGCCGTGAAAGAACTCACAGTCTAGTCTGACTTGTTGGAAGTTCATTCTAATGAATCAGATAAAAGCCAAGTTGAGGGGCCGGAGCGATAGTCCAGTGGGTAGGGTGTTTGCTTGCACGTGGCCAGCCCATGCCGGCCCGGGTTGGATCCCCCGGCATCCCATATGGTCCCCGGAGCACCGCCAGGAGTAATTCCTGAGTGCAGAGCCAGGGAAACCCCTGAGCATCACCGGTGTGACCCCCAAAAAAAGCAAAAAAAAAAGCCAAGTTGAGTTGCTCTGCTCAGAGCACAAACTGTGACCCTGGAGCTCCCTGAGTCCTAAGCCACCCAGGTCAAAGGTTGTCTGGGGCGGGGGAGAAAGGGGGTGGAGTGGGTGGTGGTATAGTTGGTGTAGTGTGTGTACACAGTCTGAATACCTGAAGATTCTCAAGTATAATCCATGTCATTTGCTTTTAGTCACCTTTATGTACACCTTTGTCTCTTCAATACTCTGATGTACAAAACAGCTGTTCCATGGACCATAGTGGTAAGTGAGCACTGGATCACTTGATCACTTGACATTCTGTTATTCTTCAATTTGCTTGAGCAGGCACCAGTAACATTTCCATTTGTTCCTAACACATGCCAGTGTAGCCCAATGGCATCTGCTTGCTCCAGGAATACGAAGAGCCTCAAACCATTCGCTCAGGGTCTTGATGAAGAAGTCTGACCATCTTGTAGGTGGGCAGCCACGTGATCTTTGACGCTCCTGTAGGATCCAGTCAGTAACGGCTCTAGTCCAGAGGTCATCTCCAAATTGCATTACATGTCCAGTCCATCTGATTTTCGGTGCCTGTCAAATGAGACAGCATCCCTGACTCTCGATCGCCGACAGAGGTCGGAACTCCGATTCCTTCTCTCACTTGAGAGAGGCGTGATATTCCAAGCATAGCTCTTTCGATTCCTCTTGGGAGACCTGAATAGCTTCTCATCCCTGCTTTCGTAGGGGCCCAGGTCTCTGAGGCATATGTTAAAGCAAATGGAGAACGGTGGAGTCGAAGAGATGTGCCTAGAGCACCAGACAGCACCGAATTACAAGCAAATAGATGAGAGGCGAGAAAAGTGGTCAGAGCCCAGGCCAGGGCTCACAGGAACTCCTAACACCTGAGATGTTATTCCAATACAAAGACAGAGTTGCTAACCTCTCCTCTTTTGCAGTATGTGAAAAATTCTTACTCACATATATAATATTATTAACACAAAAGTGGATTTTCTTGTGCTTGTGGGTTCTTGAGAATTGCATGAAAGATTTGCATACAAAACTCAGATGAAGTAAAGTTTGTTTATTGTACTGATGGTTCCAGGACCCTCCCTAGATGTCTAAGCCTCTCTATTACCTGTGGACAATGTCCTGGTCCTGTCTCTAACGCTGTCCGATCCAGTATGACTTCCCCTGTCCTGTCCCTACCAGCTACTCCACTCTTATGAACAATGGCCAGGTCTGTGCCTGCTCTCTATCCCATGGCATACTTCCCAGCCTCCCTTACCCTGTCTAAACCCTGGGCCTCTTAGCCCAACCTTTAGCTTCATCAGTCGTTGCTTGACCTTGCGTGGCCTACCTATGCTGGGCCCTGTACCTGGGCATGCCACCCTGAGAGTGAGAGAGCTGAGCTGGCAAGAGAGAGATGGTGAGATCCTGCAAGAGCGCCCCTGAGGAGGGTGGGGAGAGCCTGCAAGAGTGGCCCTCTCTCTCAGACACAGAGAAGTGTTTTGGGCTCTCTCTTATCTGCTGTCAAATCCCACCACCAAGGCATCCCCTTCTGATTTGGCTCCTTGTTCCATGGGTGTGATAATTGGCTAAAGTGACTCAGTCTCCTCCCACCTTAGCTCTAGCTGTATCAATTTGAGGAATATCTATTTCGGCTATCTATTTCACATATATTTCTCAAATATATTTCACAAAATATATATTTCACATATATAAGGAGAGAAATGCTTGGCTGGATCTTCGCCTTGAGTCAAGACAATGTCAGAGGGGGAAAGTCTGCCATTGCTCTGAAAAGCGATTCTCCAGCAAAGGCCGTTATTGTCAGCAGGACTGGTCCAACGAGAAGCTCTTTCCGCCTCCTCATGTGGCTTCCAACTATCCTGGTCCCAGGGAACAGAAGTGGGCAGGCAGGAGTCTGGAACACCAACTAAAAAAATCAATTTCCCATAAAGCACCCCTCCACCGTCCAGATGGATCCCTAGGATGTATTTTATTTCCATTAAGAACTCCCAAAACTTTCTGATGTTCAGCGCCCATGACTCAAAAACCGAGGGGGTGGGGGAATAAACGTTTGACACAGCCCCGAAGGGTGGGGGATTAATATTTTTCTTCTGGTACATGTTCTGGGGCAGCAGTGCCTTGGAGGGAAGCGTGTGTGTGTGGGGAGGCGGGAAGGGAAAACTAAACCAGGAGTCAAAAAGTCTGTCCCAGGAATGTCCCTTTATAAACACAAGCGGAATACAGAAATGGGGGTCTGCCCGTGCCCAACACTCCTGCTCTAGCCTCTGGTGGGGTCCTCCTGGCTCACCATCCCCAGTCCTCCTGTACTACCGCCCGCGTTGGGCCCCACACTCTAGCCCTCCGCTCCTCCTCCGCCTACTCCGGCATCCCCGGCGCGAGGGGCTCCCAGCCAAGGGGCCGCCCCGCCTCGGCCCTCCCTCCGCCCCCGGCCGGCCGGACCATAAAGGGCCGGGCCGGGGCTGCCCAGGCCCAGCCCAGCCGCTCCCGCACCGGGCTCAGCTCCGCGCTCCAGCGAACATTGCCCCCGACGGCAGCCTGTGACGCCCAGAGCCGCGTCTCCGACGGCGCGCGTTCTTCACCTGCGCCCTTGTCGGGGTCCCCGCCCGTGCGCACCCCACCTGCCCCCTCCAGGGACCCGGATCTAGGTCCAGCGCGCCGCCCGGACGTTCGTGAGGCACGATCCGTGGGGACACCAACATGCTGGTCGCATGTGCAGCCGCCTTGCTCCTGGGGCAACTGGGCCTGATGCCCGCGCCTGGGACCCACGCGCAGGCCACCCCTCAGGGTAAGAGGGTCGCGCCAGTGGGGGCCAGGAGGAGGCCTGGGGACGTCAGGTCTCTGCTGCCCGGGGTGGACACCCTGGCCCGCACTCTTCGGAGTCAGTGGAGCGACTTGAAGCCCTGCCTGGTCCGGGACTGATGGATGGGGGCCCTGGGGAGACAGGACGGGGAACGGAATAAGCGTGGGCGCTCAATTTATTTAAATTCTGCAAGAAGACTTGGGTTTATCTCAAAGCTTCCCCATTCTTTACTGGTGGTGACATTCTTCTGCTCTGGCCCCCTTTAGCCAGCCTCCCCCAACTCCCTGGTCCCCAAACCCTAGACTGCTTAGGAGCAATTTTCCAATAGACAGTCTGAACTCCACCTGGCCAACAGAGAATGCGAGAAAAGGGGGAGCAGCTTTTCTTGAGTTTTCGCTGGCATTTTCCCTGTCCTAACTTTGCTGTGACCCCACTCCCACCCCCCAAGAACCTTTGGGGTACTTGTTTTTGTTCTCTTAATTTCTGAGACAAATAAAATATAAAGAAAGACTGTGACATTCATATGTTTTGAAGAGGTAAAGATGTTAAAATCGCTTGGGGTGGGGGATCTGACGCTTCCTTGTGAGATGAAATGGAAATAACCACAGTGTGAGCGGCGAGGCTCCAGCACAGAATTTCCTGAAAAGCGCCAAATGGAAGAAATTATTTAAGCAAGAAAAGATTTTAGGATCTAACTCTGCCTGGCCCTGTAGCCATATCTGAGTGAAATTGGTCCCTGCTTGAGTGATAATAGCCAAGGAAATAAAACTCGGAAGAGCTACCAAATAGAGGGAAATTGTTATTCTCCTGAAAAGCAGGTGTGAAGTACACTGTGGCAGTCTCCCCCTCCTTTCCTCACGAGGTGATCACTGCCCCCGTTAACTTTGCATTTTAACGGACTACTAAACTTTTGCTTGGGTCCAGGAAACCAGATTGGAGCTTGGAGGGGTAGGCAGAAGGTGATGTGTTGTTTCTAATTTGATTGTAAATATTTGAAATGCTATAGTCTATAGTATTTATTCAAGTATTTTTTTTTTACCCCGGAAGGCTCAGAACGGAAAAATTTTTCATTGGAACTAGTTGACATAATATGATGTTAAATTTTCAGGTGTGCAACAAAATCCAATAATTGTATACACTGAGAGAAACAAGTACAGCCAGCAGTCTGTTAAGGTGCTCCTCTACGCAGAGTGATATTCTTGGGTGCTGAGAACATCTTAGGACTACTTCTGGACAACTCTCAGATAAGGACTGCAGCGGTAACTATTGTCTCAGTGTTCCATACTAGGTGATTTAACTTGTAACCGGAAGTTTGCTGACCTCTGTGCCCATTTCACACACTCCAACTTCCAGCCACCTGCCTGCTCTTTTCACCTATGAGCTGGCCGTTGTTTTTCAAGGGGTTCCTTGAATAAGATTTTGTGGTACTTGTCTTTTCTGATTTATTTCACTTATTATAATGCCCCCAAAGAAATATCCTTATTGCCGAAGATGGCAGAATTTCATTCTTTCTGAATAATGCTTCTCTGAGTGCATATCATGCCTTCCTAATCCTTTCATCCATCCTGACACACTTAGTGTATTTCCGCATCTTGGCTGTTGTGAACAGTGCTGCCCATGTTCACGGTGTTAAACAGCTTTCTGAGTTGGTGTTTTTTGTTTTCTTAGCAGATGAAATTTCACCCAGGCATGAAATATATGCTGTATCTTGTAATGGTTCCTATTTTTTTTTGTTCCTTTAAAAATATTCCCTCTTGAGAAAAAGAGATAAAGAACCTGCCATAAGGGCAGGCTAGGGAGAGGAGGGAATCAGGGTTTGGTGGTGGGAAATGGCACTGATGGAGGGATGGGTGCTAGAACACTGTATGATCCGAAACCCAAACATGAACATCTTTGTAATTGGATATCTCACGTTGGTATAATAAAATATTTTTAAAAAAACTTCCTCTTTAATTGGATCACAGTGAGACACATAGTTACAGAGTTGTTCTCACTGATTTGGTTTCAGTCACATAAAGTTCCAGCACTGTCCCTTCACCAGTGCACACTTCCCACCTCCAATGTCCCACTACCAGTATCCCTAGTTTCCCCACCCTACCCCACCTCTGCTGGATTTTCTCTCTCTCTCTCTTCTCTCTCTCTCTCTCTCGTCTTCTGTTGCCATTGTTTGTGGGATCAGAAAGGAAGCTTTTAAAAACCCAAATATTTTAACTACAGATTTAAGAAGATCTGTAATAAGAAACATGGACAGGTTTGAATTTTTAGTATAATATTGTGGCATACAGATTGTTAATATTCACTTCATGATTTCTACAGATGTGAATTTTGCTCTTCTTAGAATCATATAGCTATTTCATGGAAAAACTGAATTAAAAAATGTTATTATACCACCACGAGATATAATTACAAAGATGTTCATGATTGGTTTTCAGTCATACAGTGTTCCAGCACCCATCCCTCCACCCAGTGCCTGATTTCCCATCACCAACGTCTCACCTGTTCCCTCCAACACCTCCAACCTGCCTCTATGGTGGTACTTTTCCTCTTGCTCTCTCTCTCTCTCTCTCTCTCTCTCTCTCTCACTTTCTCTCCCCTTCTCTTACATTGTGTTCTGCAATGCTTACATTTAGGTGTTACCATGTACATCCCTTTGGTTATCATGTACATACCATTTCCAACAGAAAATTGAATTTGATACAATTACCTGGTTAATTTATTTGCCATAGATATTGAGATTAAGTCAAATTTCTGATACATTTTTATTGAGTTATTTAGTCTTGAAATTACCAAATCACAACTAGGTAATTTGCTTTTTTTTCTCCTGGAAACTGCATTGCTAGTGCACTTGTTTAATCAAATGCATTTGATTTTCATGTCATGGTATCCGGGGCACATTGTTACCATAATTTTACCTCTAGGTTGTTCTTAGATCCCTGTTCATTGCTAAAAACATAATAGCATTAATTAGAACATTGTAGTGTCTCATTTCCCTTTTTAGAACACACCCCTAAACTCAGTACTAACAAATCCCACTGTATCTCTTTGAGAGGGAGGCTTTGTAGCTTAGATGAGCCATCATTATCACTATCTCTATCTTCCGGTTCATCATCGATTTGCCTCGAGCTGGCAACATTAATATCTCGATATGTCCTGTCTCATGCCAGTAGAGCCTAAGGAACATAAAAGAGCCTCAACCATTAGATATGCATGGGAATGACCTAATATAATTGTTACTCGGTATTTGGGCCATCAAATACGACACGGTAAAGCAGGCTTACCGTAAGGGTAGATGAACCCATGCAGATTGAAATTTAGCTGAGAGAAATTAAGAAGTAGACACTCAGAGCAAGAATCAAGACTCTCAAGAGTTTTGCTTGAGATGCACCCGGAATTCCTGAACACTTTCTTTTTTGAAGCTACCTTGGTCTAAACTGGGAATTTTAAACATATTGCCTTGGGTCCCTTCTTGCCCTCCTCCACAACTGAAAAAAGTTCCAGGTTCCCAATTCTCTGCAATTTAGGGTTCTCTCTTCTTTAAGTTCTAGAATGGGCAGTCTTCACATTGTAGAATTAGGTTTTAGAAGGTACAAAATAGACTTTCTGTTTTCCAGCATTTCTTTTATGCTAAAATTCATTAAGGGTTAAGACGCTTGTGTTGGATGTGACCAATCCCCTGATTTGGTCACCCAGCCATGATTGAAGTGGATTTCACAGAAACCAAGGAGGGCCAAACACCACACCCAGCGTGGCCTAACCATCGTCATCCTCCAAAAAATAGAATAGGAAAGATTCTTGAGTAACAAGTTTTTCTCTGTCTATTTATAATTTTTTTTTTTTCTTATTAAAAAGCAATATTAGTTCAATATAAAAGATAAATGAATTAGTGGAAGAAAAAACAATTTAAATTACACAACCCAGAGACTGCTATTATTCATGTTAGCTTATTGTGTTTTCTTTTCCCGATCTTTTGCGCAAACATAATCTCTGGGTAAATGGCTATGCACATAGTTTTTATAATCACTTTTCCCCAGCCTTAAAGTAATGACCATCTTTTATCTTTGCAAGCGGTCAGCATCATTACAGTTTTAAAGTGCTTTGGTATTCCACTTTCCGAAGGACCGTAAATTCATTTATCCCGGGCTCAATAGAATACGCCTGCAAGTTGTTGTCACTATTTTGATATTATAAATAATAGTTTCCATGAATAATTGTGCAGTGTCACGGGATGGCTGTGAGGCCCAAAATCCCTAATCTCTGCTGATCTCTTCTGCTAAGGGAAAAAAAAATTTCTTCCATAACAAAGCACATTGCCAACAGTCTTTTTAGATTTCAACTTTTCTAAATCAGTGTTTGCCCACGAATCTTCCTAAACAGAAATTCAAGAATAATCAACGGTCATGAATAGCTTTGTATCTGGATAATTTTCAGGTTATTCATTATTTCCTTAGAATAAATGATTACAAATTGAAAATTGCTAAGTTAAGGAATCAGACAGACTTTAAAATCTCTTTCTCGTTTAAACTAGTTTCCATCTTATCCAGAGATATAAAAGGTAGCTCAATTCCCTGAAACCTCTCCCTACAGTTGGACAATATGGCATGTTACTACTTCTGGTGTAGGAATAAAATCTCTTATTGTTTAATTAGCTCACTAATCAAGTACAAGGATCTATGTATGAGTATATTCCTCTTGCTTGTCATTAATGTTTTTATAAATTGTTTTTACAAAAGCAATTTACTATTTGATGCCTATTTTTATTGACTTAGGTAATGCCTTTATAAATTATGGAAATCTCCCTCACCCATTCTTGCTTTTGGGATCACAGCCAGCGATGCCCAGTGGCTACTCCCTGGCTCTTGCACTCAGGAACTACTCCCCTGGAAGTGCTGGAGGTCTATATGGGATGCTGAGGTGACTCAAAACTGGTCTGGCTCACGTGCAAGATAAATATCGCCTCCTCGTTTCTTCCACCTCCTGCCAGCCCCTCACCTTACCACTTTAGCAATGTATTGGGAGATGGCTTTAGAGGCTAGGATTCCTCAAGTTGATTGAGGAATTGTCGAAGCAATATTTTTCTCTTATTTAGTTACTGCCAACAATCTTGAGTGAATATTACCAAGTTTGACCTCCCTTTGCCCTTATGTAACTCCCTTGACTCCATCTCTCATAGCTCCTTTAGGTATCCTTAAATTTGAGAGAAAGTGCTGTTTGATCAAAGCAAATTACACAAACACAAATGGAATTTTAGCTTTATAGATCAACTCCGATATCTAAGATAGTCAAACAATAAAGAACACTTTCTTCTTGCTTCCATGTTACAACTTATAGTAAAAATTTTGGAAAACTATGTAAACAAAGGTAAGGCTTAGACTCCTCCAGAGAATCAATAGTTCTTCTCCGCTCCCACGCACAGGCCTTCAGTGCATTCTCCTAAGCCATTTGTCGCTGTCATTCCCTAGTCAAAGGACTTGGTCTGTCCTGGGAAAGATTTGAGTAAACCAGGAGACATAACTCTGGGGACAGTAAAACAATAGCTTGACACTTTACCTCTTCCACTTGTACCTTGGGCCTTCGGTAAATTTTCAAGGAATATTTTGTAAATAATTTCTTCTGGAAACATTCAAGTGGAGTTTGCAAATCTAATATTGTCTGAGTTAATCACTACTTGATAAACATTACACTGCCATTTCTCCTGTTTCAAGTGTACAACTGTGGGAGGGTGTCTGCCTTGCATGCGGCCGACCTAGGTTAGATCCCCTCGCGTGTCCCTATGGTCCCCCTTAAGCACTTCCAGGAGTAATTCCTGAGAGCAGAGTCAGTAGTAATCTCTGAGGATGCGCCTGTGACCTAAAAAGATAGAAAATATGTGTACAATGCTGTAAGTGTGATAAAGAAAAGCTGTGAGCCAGAGGGTGGTGAGATTGTGCCAGCAGTTCAGGTGCAATCCTTGAATGCAGCCAACCTGCCTTCGACTCCAACATCCTATATGGTTCCCCGAGAGCCGCACAGGAGCAGTTCCGCGGCGCAGAACCAGGACTAAACTCTCAGGTACTAGCCAGATGGGTACCAAAAATTCTTTGATCACTTGATATCCCAATTCAGCCCATTTGCTCAAGCAGGCTCCAGTAACGCCTTCCAGTTGACCCTAATCACGTGCTAGTGTAGCCTGATGGCCGCTGGTTGCTTCCAGGAATAAGAAGAGCCTCAAATCATTCATTCAGAGTGTGACAAAGAAGCTTGACCATCTTGTGGGTGGGTAACCATGTGATCTTTTTGACATCCTATGGGATCTGTAGCCAGTGTTCCACTCTAGTCCAGCAGTCGTCTCCAGATCCACATTGTTATGCCTAGCCGCCTCCATCTAATTTTTGATGCCTTGACAAATGAGATGCATCCCTGACTCTGGATCATTGATAGAGGTCAGAACTCCATGATTCCTTCCTCACTCTTGAGCGTAGGTGTGGAACCTAAAGCATAGCTCTTTAAATTCCTCTTTGGGAGACTCCTCGAATATACTCTCATCCTACTTACATAGGGCTCTGAGGTGTATGAGCAATGCAGGAAATGGTGGTGAGCTGGAAGAGAGCCCGGTTGGAGTTTTTGTTCTTTTAGCTGGGCTTCTTCACAGGTTTCCGTAGGCATTCCATGCTGTTCCCTTACTGAGCAGCCTCAGTTTTTAAGGTTGTCCATCGCGTTGAGTTCTTTGACTCCAGGTGTACATAACTACTGTATTTAGGAGATGTTTGTTTCACTGAGAGTAAATTGGACCTCTGGAACGAGCCCATTTTTTTGAACATTGATTTGTTGAGATTCAGCTGTAGACCCATCTTTCCACATTCTCGGTCGAAGCCAGCCAGCATTTGTGCTGCTTGGCTAATGTTCAGTGTTATTGGAACAATGTCATCAGCGAAGTGGTGGTGGTAAAGTTACTGTTCATCTATCTTCACTCCCATTCCTTTCCATTCTACTTGTTTCATTTATATTCTTGAGGGTGGCGCTGAAGAATTTTGGTAAACGGTATACCCTGGGACAAACCCCTCTTTGACATCACTGATCACTTCCTTGTAAATGGTGAGATCCCTGGTGGTGAACCGCAATACAGCTCCTACGTAAGGATCTTGAGGTATTGGGTTTGAACGCCCTGTTTGGCTAGGGCTAGCATGACCACTTCAGTCTCAACAGAATTAGAGCCTTTCTTTAAACTAATAATGTGAGATAGAGCAGCATCTTGAACTCCCCTGTAAACCCCAAGTGGTTACGCGTGTAAATATGGCTTCCATTGTGCTAACTTTCAGTAGCTTCAGATTGCTCGCATAGTTGTCCTTTAATCTACTGTTCTGCCACACTTGTTCAGGATGACTGTGTAGGAATTTCTGTAAATTTACAGCCAGGCAGATGGGTGATAGTTGCTAATGTCATGGATGCCCCCTTCTTGAGGTAGAATTGTCCTGCTGGTTTTCCAATGCGAGGCACCTTGCATTCAGATGGTGGTAGGCTAAAGAGCCTTAGGCCAGTGTATTAGATTATAATAGATGGTAGATTCTTCAGGTGGTGCAGCTGTCCTATGTGCATATTCAATATGCCAAACTAGTGGCCAATGTTTTGTCCGTAATTAAAAAACAAACTAAGGAGTTTGTCAATGTGGAAGAGGATTACAATATTAGTTTACTATGCCTTAATAGCTTACTGTCATATCGCTTTTTCAAAAAGATGTGTCGTACCTGTAATAAAGTTTTTGATCAATGAGTCCCTTCTCATTCTCGAGTCTTTGACCTTCTGCCAACCTCCAACCAGAGACTGTCCCTAGCAGTTCTGCAGCCAGTCCTGACCGAATTTACCCTGAATGAACTCTTAAGGTCTTCCACCTTCAAACTGCAGAGTAAAAGTTCAGCTACCATCTTCGGCCTTTTACTTCATCACCACAATACAGCAAGTACTTCGAGCTGACCATCATGGACGCTTTAACAGCAAACCAATTCAGAATAATACCTGCCTATATTCTCTTCCAGATTTCAAAATCTCTGCTCCTTACGCTGTCTGTGGCTTTTCCTGTGTGCAATGCCAGGTTCTTCCATCATGCATTGCTTATATCTGTAGGAAGACTGGGTCAAAAAAGAAGAACTCCAGGTTGAGTTTCGTGAGAATTCTCAAAGCATTGTAAATCTATTACTCATGTATTCTAGATCTGGTTCAAAGTATATAGACCTAGGACAAATGGTAGCTTCACTACCATTAGCCAGCTTGTGAATTGCTGTAACACTTCTATAGAGTGAGGGGCTTCAAATTCAAAAAACATATTTCTCAGCCTATGGATGATGGCTAAGATGACCTTGATTCCAAGGTCAAGATGCAGGTACTCCCTTGTTAATTGTGTCCTCACATTATCTTTATTTAGGTAAAGACCAGAGAAGAAATAGGAGAGAGAGAGAGAGAGAGAGAGAGGCAGGAGAGATAGAGATATAGAGGAGAGCAGGTATAGCTCCCTCCCCCCCAGCCGGCCTCTATGCCTGTTATTCTCACATCTCCCTCTCTCTCTCTCTCTGTTTCTCCTTTTACTTGTGGATCTGCAAACATACATTAGGTTTTCCGTGTTACTTTTGCTCTATGATCTCATCACTCAGCTCAGGCTGTTACATCATTTCTTGACGATTATTAGCACACTGTTCCCTTCTCTTTACTCTAAACTCTGACTTCACACACACTTGTGGTAGATTCTCACCTGACTAGGACCTCCTGATCTTGTGTTTTGCCTCACCTTCGATATTGGTATCATAATATATATGATATATGTATATATACACATATATATTTATGTCTTGCAGATAAACGTAGTGATCTGAGATCCTGCCTTTTTCCTCTAGTTAATTTCACACAACATGAGCCTCCAGTGTCCAATCCACGGAGAGAAGTAAAATTTTAAATTTTAAATTCTTTTGTTACCATCAAAACTGTCATGCCTAATAGCTTTGGCATGTTCCAGCACCCATTCCTCCGGCACCAATGCTCACCTCTCACCAAGAACAATGTCCCTATATTCTCCTCTTCCCCTCTAGCCTCTGCCTCCATAGCAGGCCCTCCAATTCCTTTCTTTCCTCTCTGTCTCTCTCTCTTCCTGCTACATACAAGTTAATTGTAATAGACTTTTGACAACTATTGGTCCACTGTCTTTTTTTCTCTTCGGTCTTATCGAACTCTGCTCTACACATTTGTATGGTAGTTTCTAACCTATGGCAAGACCTCCTGATCCATTTCACCACCTGATATTGATATCATAACATGGTATATTGTTGCGTTATGCAAATAAATGCAGCCATTCTGTATCTATCTTCCTCTGGCTAATTTCACTCACCAAGTGATCCCCTCTCCGTATCCATCTGCATTTATAGGCAATCTATTTTTATTTTATTTCAAAATATTTTATTATACCTACCTGTGGGATATACACTTACTAAAGATATACAATTAGAAAGTTCATATTTGGGTTTTGGGTCATGGAAGGAGCGTTCCAGCACCCATCCTCCACCTGTTCTTATCTCCTCCACTAACGTCCCGTTCCTCCTTGCCCCCTAGCCTGCTCATGGTGCAGGTCTTTTATTTCTTTTCCTTTACTCTCTCTTTCTATTTCTCCCTTCCCTTCCAGATCTATATAGATTGCAGATACATTAAAGGACACAGTGTGTATCTTTAGCTCTTTATTTAATGCTCAGTTCTAGGTTGGCATTGAAGTACTCGAAGCAAATTGCTAGTGTACAATTGTCCTGCATTCTTTCTCTGTCTTACCGAGCTCTGACTCCCCATTAATGCCAGGATATAATTTCCACCTCTGACAAGATCTCCCCATACATGCTCATCATGGACCTTGGATATTGGTATTATAATATGTACATATATATTTATGTCATGTTAAATGCAGTCATTCTGTATCTGTCTCTCTCCTTCTGGCTAATTTCACTCAACATAATCATATTCCATGTCCATCCATTTATAGCAACTTATAGCTTT